>QKMV01000974.1:0-18270 GCA_003287335.1 Lednia tumana
TCTAGATATAACGGTCTTATCAGGGTTAGAAATTTGGCAGCCCATTAAAAAACCTTCTATGCTAAGCACTCTTAAGGTGTCCACAATCAACACTTAATGCTGTTATGTTAAACCAATCAAATCGGGTCTGTCATTATCAGCTGTGTGGCAGCCACTATTGTTTTGGCTTTTGTATTTTGTTTTTTTCCTTATGGAAAATAAGCATAAGGTTTTACTCAGCTAAACTTTATGTATGTTATGTTTTTACGTTTGTTGTAGCTAGTCTTACTTAAGGGCACGAACCAACGTTGTGCTTACTGCTAACTTAACGTTATGCTTAAGGCTATGTTGGTTGTAGATGGGCATGAAGGTTTCCAAGGCTTAAACAGCTATACTGGAAGCTTTTCTAGCAAAAGTGCACTGCTAGAAACATGCTACAATGTTTGGTGTCAAAAAAGTGCTGGTCTTTTATTTCCACCCTCAAATTGACGTCCCGGAGAAAATAGTGTTTGAATAATTCATCTAAAAAAATATGAGATATATACCGAACGGTTTGGCGTGTTGGATACACGGGTTCTCGTGAGAATACCGAAGCTAAGCAGCATTGCGATGGCCCAAAGGTTGGATGGGTGACCAAGGTCCATTTCTATTCGGGAGAGAGGTAGGAGGGGTTGAAGTTAGTGCAACAGCTTCACTCTCCTTGCCACCAACCTCTCGGCAGCACGGATTAGTGGAGGAATCCTATGCTGTTCGAGTTGTACCGTCCTTCGGAAGGGACGCTAAGCGGTGCCTTCCTCTGGTGCTTTTCGGGAGGAGTACGCTACGTGCCGGTACTGGGTTTCCTCTCTTCCCTGTTAGCTTCATCATCACCCTCATTATCACCCTACCATTCACCGACGTCAATAGCTCAGTGCCACAGGGCCATTTGTCATTACAGTGCGTCGGTAAACACCACATAATCAATATGAGAATAATCGTTGAAAAACGGAATTAGTATCGCCAGTAAACTTATTACCTACCAGGACCAATTCAGTAACTTTTGTTTAGAGTTGGCACCACTGCTCCAAGTGTGGTCAGCTTATAAAAAATTCAGTGTAACGGCGGGTTTTCAGTGACCATTAAAGAATCTAACAATCCGTTAAATCTTGATATTACCATGGCAACGGCCTATGAGACCCCTCATTTTTTGGTAACGGACTTTTAAGTTCTGTATAGCGGGCCGAAAAACTGACCCTTCGAAAATTTGTTAACCTGATTTTCTTGAGTCAAAAAGGCCTCGACTAAACCGCAGCCCACAAGGCTAGTTAACCACCATTTCAATATTCTCTGGAAATGGCAAAAAATGGTCAATTTGCAAATTGTCAACAGACCATTTTTTCTTTTCATTTTAGAGTCAATATCGACTAAATAAAAAGGTATTCCTTTAATAAATGCATTGCCTAACCAATTTTCACCGTCCTTATTGACTCTGGAGGTGGTGGCAATTAATAAAATAGTCTATTATACGATAAACTTTACTGACCCGTAAAGCTGGTGTTTTGAGCAAAAAACCGTGGAGTCTGTTTGGCTTTGCCATGGTTACGAATACTCAACCGAATTATTGTAAATCCCTTCCGAGAGCATGTCTTTGCACGATAAAATACCAGATGAGTTCCCGCAGGCCTCATGGGGGGAGGGGGGGGTGGGTCAAAACGAGCCTCCTCCTGGACTCGCGATCAGATACATTTTTTAAGCTACTATACCTGTTTTTGCTTAAATTTTTCGTTCACAAGATTTGACTGGTGAATTCACGCTATTGCACTCATGAGATTTCCTTTGCTATCCTGAAAATGAGCCTTTGCTTGAATCGCCCTCATCCTGAATATGGTACTACTACCACAGCACCAGCCGCATGCAGTGACATTATATATGTGTTCGATTGATAAACGAACGCCTCCATATTTAAAGAAATAATATCGATGAGAAGTATATTAAAATCACTTCAAAAATACCTGCTTACTTGAGAACTTTAACCTCGGACCTTTTGCTTTCATGACAACTGCTCTACTACTGAGCTAAGCTAGTTGTATTTGGCTTTAAATGTGTTGTACTTGTTAATTTTGACGAGTATGATGCTGATGAGTAGTGATGATGATGAAGATGATAAATAGTCCTGGCAATCTATTAGCATCGGCAAATAATGGAGTGATAATGAGGGTGATGACGAACATAACAGACAAGACGGAAAACCCGGTGCTGGCGCGTTGCCTATAACCCCTGTCAAAAAGCACCAAAGAGATCACCATGCTTAATGTCACTTCCGAAGAACGGTACAACTCACGGTTCCTCCACTAATCCGTTCTGACGAGCGGTTGATGGCAAGGCCAGTAAAGCCGTAATTTAAATCCTCTAACCTTTCTGTAATAACCAAAGCTCCAACCTCTCTCCCGAACAGAACTTACAGATCGTGGGATGAATGGTCACGCATCCAACAGCTGACCCAGTGCAATGTTGCTAAACTTCCGTGATCTCACGAGAACCAGTGTATCTAACATGCCAATCCGTTCGGTCACCCATGACTTAGCGCAATGTTGCTGAATTTCCGTGATCTCACGAGAACTGGTGTATCCAACATGCCAAACCGTTCGGTCACCCATGACCTAGCGCAATGTTGCTGAGCTTCCGTGATCTTACGAGAACTGGTGTATCCAACATGCCGAACCGTTCGACTACTTTTAAAAATATTCTATAGGGCGAAAGCTTTTAAAAATATATTTTGTTCCTAGTTCAGTGACAGCTTGTGTCCCCACTTTAACCCTGCCGTATGGCTTCCATGAGTGACCATTGTTCATGTTAAAACTTACTCCAAAGTTCTGTGTTTGATGGATTCTCGTACAGATTACGCACGTAGTGGCCTTTGAAAAGACCGTAATTGATCTCGTCGTTTTTCTTCTGCGCTCCTTCGATCGCCGATTTCATTTGTCCTACCACCCAATGCCTGGTTGCAAACGCAGTTACAGTTAACGCAACTGCACCGCACGACAGTACAAAAGTAGCGAAAATAAACAGCCTGTTCCTGATGGCCATTTTGCGTCAACTGCGAGAAACTCATCGATTTTCTTTATCAATAATCAGATATCAGACGGATAGACTGATGACGGCCACGGATAAGCGATGTGAGATAGTACGTAAATCGTGTAAATATGGAGATAGGATGGTAGGTTCGATTCTTTGAGTCTGTTGTTTCGCAAGAGATTTTTATGGTGATTGATGAGTCAACGAAACTGTATCCGATGTCAGTTTTTTAATGTAATTGGCACAGGTCTATGTTGGTAGACGACATGCCAAAACTACCGAAATACTACTGATCGCCACTCGCCAAAACGATGTCCACTTCGAAATAATTGGAATAATTAAATAAATTTACGTCAAGCAGCCTTAATTCTATTTTTAGACGCTTCCCGTGGTGGCTACAACCCATTGTCATCGCGACCGAGTGATAGCGAGCGAAGGGTCTCCATTCAACTCTTATATTAAGGTAATTGATTATTGTGCGCTCCACAGGTCACACGTAGCGTCCGATTTAGCCCGATCGCTTTGATTTTTGTTTTGAAAACTGGCCCAATGGTAACTTTGATCTACCTACACAGTTATTTAGCCCAATACAGCTTTGAAGATATTTCATAAAAATATTTGCAAATCGAAAAAGTCCTGTAAGATTAGCGTGGGAAAGTTCTTACATTAGAAACTGAATTCACACACAGTAACATTGTTATAAGTTAGCCAAAATCAGAGCCGTTCAATGTCTGGTTAGTGCCTTAATGGTCGGATAAGTAGGTATGAGGTCAAATTTTACGTCCGATCTAATTGAGTGGAAAGAGAGTAAGCACCGTGTCATGTGTGGTTTCAAAATCAGCATTACAACTACCGGCAACATGCTTAACATATTTAGTTCCAAATCAAAAAATGTGAGAAATATCGTCTTCGACGCAATTTGTAACACCAGTATTCTTATGCCTACCTGGACCAATTCAGTGAGTGTTTTTAATGTACTCGCAACGTGGTAAGCTAGTAAGAATCATTTAGCTCAGCCAATATTTTGGGGTTTCTTCAACAAAGTCTCTGGAAAGTCCCCTGAACAGTCGGGCAACCCTCACCATTTCAAAAGTTTTATTTAATTCCCTTTGTAATGATTAGAAGAAGCAGAACATTTTTTTACACATGAAAGATTTTTTTCTTTTACTTAAAAAAACATCCATCCGCGAGATATTTTTATTTTCAGGATACTTGCAAGTTGCAGAAACAGAAAGGGCTGCGGTACTGATCTAGGCGCTGAGCGATCGCCCTGAGCTCTAACTGTGTCACATCCGAAGCTACACGAAGGTTACACGAAAATGCCGGACAATTTATGCTGCTCGACTGAGTATCTTTGATTCTGAGAATTAATGTTCTCTGTGGCCAAAGTGCTGTCTAGTTGAAAGGTGGGTATATTAATATGGTCCCCCAGACTTCAGCTACAACTTTAGCCATAGATTACTGTATTCTACGCTTCATCGTTGGCGCAAATACCTTACTAGTACGGTATTTGGTTGGCGCATGCAGCCGGAAGGAAAAACTGGACACCCTCAACGATAGAGAGTGTCATCTGCCGACCTCACTTTCTAACCTCTAATTACTGCACAGAGTCATGGAGAGGGTAAGTTGATGAATGGGTTCGAAAATAAAACAAAATGATAATCTACCACCACAGAGAGAGTAATTCATTAAGCTGTGGTACCATGGTGACATTAAATATAATCTGAACTGCTTACGGCTCGTAATATTGTCCCCGAACGTACTCTGAAAGTACTTCGGAACAAAGTTATAATTTTTTAAATTTGACTTATTTACAACTTAAGGCCATTTCTGGGTGGTTATATTTACATGAAAAGATAAGAATCTAATATTTAGTAGTTTCTTCTTTTCAAAACTTTTTTTGGGGAATTCCTCTCATTTTTTGGCAGGCTGGTCCACAAACTTGTAGCTCTTCCGAGGAGAGAAAAGCGGCCAACACTCGTTTTGCAACCTTTCGAAAAAAGTTTCTTCAGGTTCTGCGCCTCATTTAAATGGCGGCCTTTGAGAACTAACCAAAAACCATAACATTTGCTTTTTAAATGTCCATTCCCAATACCATTACCAATTTAAGCCATTGGATATTGGATGGTTTATATTGGTTTTTTAATAGCCTAAAGCCTCTTAAAAATCCTTACTTTTCAATTGTTTGAAGCCTGCATCTCGAGAGTGTCATCAATTTCCTTAATTTTCTTACTAAAATTGATTTGAAAGAGATTTTATTACAAGTTGGATCCTCGGGCAAAATTAGCAGTGAAAAAGAGAGAAAATGTTCTTGTTTTGGACCCATTCTCATGTCAAAAATTCTAAAAAAAAGAAAATCTGAAAACGCATGGAAAACCTGTATTTTGTAAAGAACAACCTATAAACGGGAAAATCCAAAAGGCAAGATCACAGAACGAATCTTGATTAAATTGATGATCCATCACTGATCAGCAAAACTAGAACCCTCTAGTCAATGTATTGTAGTAGTACAGTGGAATATTTGGAACACTTTGCAAAAATTTTGTTTGACTGTGTTTTATTTTCTGCAGGTGAAGATGGAACCTGACTTCAAAACCAAGCTTCAGCATGAAGGTGAATGATACACTGTCTTGTTTAACTCATCTCATCTGGCATTACAGTACTAAATTGTTGTTAGAAGGATTCATTGGTGCAAATCCTTGAGAAATAAATATTTCACTTTGCTTGTGAATTAAAAGGGAGCTTTATGTATTAAAGTTCATTCTTCTTTTAGTTGATTTCAAATTAAAAAGAAAAGAATGGGTTGAAAACCTTCATCAAGCTGATATATTAAAATCATATATACATTTGTAGTGTTTACCACCTCTTAATTTGTTCTTTAAAATTCTTCTCTACTTTTAGTCGAGTACATTTTATGCGAGCCTACGATCAAGATGGAGCCGGACACAAGCCAGTCTGGGGATGAAATTGATCCAGGTAAAAACGGTTTTCCACTCGTGAAATGATCCTCACAATGAGAGCAAAGACCAGGCCAACTGAATTTGGTGTATCTGCTGTATTTGTAACTATATTTGACTCCTGACTAGCTCATTGATATTCTAAAACAGAACATTGGATATCAGAAAATGTATAAACAAAATTTAATATGCAGTTGCACCATGAAATGTGCACTGCAAAAGACAAATATGGTTTTATAATGATACATAGTTGCTACCTTTATCGAAATCCAACCATTATGTGCTCACCTTGATCTCCGTTGCAGATGTGGAAGCTTCCATTAGTGTGGCAGACAATCCTTCGACAGGAACAAAATTTGAGACTTCGCGAGGAAACTGGGAAGAAATACACAGCCTCTCTTCCATCGCTCAAAAATCAGGCTACACTCCATTCATGACAATCTTCCCGAACAAGAATTGTCTCATAAAGCAAATTGTAACGGCTAATAGTAAGCATTTGAAGAAGTCGTGTGCACCGAGTAGAGTTAAGGTCAAGAAAAGTGATGAACGTGTGAATTCCATAGCTGGGACTGAAGCAGAGAGCCAAAATGTCGCGGAACGTCTCGCTTTAACTGCCGTGTCCTTCAAATGTGATTTGCGCCAGGTCAAGTTCCCCACGAAGCAGAGCCTCGTAAAGCCCAAGACTGGCTTATGCATCAAGAATCTGTGTTCACCAAGCACAGCTGTTGACGGTCTAGTGGCAAACAGCGAGCATGGTACATTGTCCGTTGAAACATTCAAGTGTTCGTGCAAAATGCAGTTCAAAGATGTCATGGAGCTGGAAAAACATGTGCTACACAATCCGGAGAAAGGATGTGTCATAATCAGGTGTAAATTTTGTAGTAAGGTATTCAACAACACCAGCATCCGTAATGAGCATTTGCTAACTCACACCGGCGAAAAGAAGTATGAGTGCAAGTTTTGCCCAAAGCAATTCAACCAAAGCAGCAGCAGGAATCAACATTTGTTGACTCACACGGGAGAAAAGAAGTACGCGTGCAAATTTTGTCCCAAGCTATTTACTGTCAGCGGCAATAGAAATCAGCATTTGCGAACTCACACCGGAGAAAAAAAGTATTCATGCAAATTTTGCCGGAAGCGATTCAGCCAAAGTAGCAACAGAAATAAACATTTACAAACACATAAGAATAAAGATGCGAATTCTGTAGGCGGGGAGCAACCAGTGAACTTAATCTTGCATGAAAAACATTTAAATCCAATGGACAGTCTCTCTTTGACTGCCGTGTCCTTGGAGTGTGATTTGTGCCTTGCCAAATTCCCCACGAAGAAGAGCCTCACGAAGCACGTCACTGGTTCCTGCTTCAAGGATTTGTTTCCGCCAAGCACAGTTGTTGACGGGCTAGTGGCAAACGGTGAAACATTTAAATGTTCGTGCAAGATGCAGTTCAAAGATGTCGTGGAGTTGGAGCAACACGTGCTACACAATCCGAAAAAAGGGTGTGTTATAGTCAGGTGTAAATTTTGTAGTAAGTTATTCAACAACATCAGAAAGCGTAATAAACATTTACAAACGCATACTGGAGAAAAGAAGTTTGAATGCAAATTTTGTCCGAAGCGGTTCAGACAAAGTCACACCAGAAATCGGCATTTGCTAACGCATACTGGCGAAAAAAAGTATGCGTGCAAATTTTGTCCTATGCTATTCACCGAAACCGGCAACAGAAATAAACATTTGCTGACGCATACCGGAGAGAAAAAGTTTGAATGCAAATTTTGTCCGAAGCTATTCAGCCGAAGCAACAACAGAAACGTGCATTTGTTGACCCATGCCCCAGAAAAAAAGTATGAATGCATATTTTGTCAGAAACTATTTAGCGACAGCACCAGCAGAGATTTGCATTTGCTCAATCACACTGGGGAAAAAAAGTATGCATGTAAATTTTGTCCGAAGCTATTCAGCCGAAGCAGCAGCAGGAATCAACATTTACTAACTCACACCGGCGAAAAGAAGTATGCATGCAATTTTTGTCCAAAGCTGTTCAGACAAAGCTGGAACAGAAATCAACACTTGCTAACTCACAATGATAATGGTGTCAAATCAGTACCTGAGGCTGAAACAGTGAACTTCTAAAAGATATGTATCTAGAAGAAGTATAGAAAATTGGTTGACAAGAAATAGGCTTGGATTAGGTAAATACAAAGAAATAAATGTAACTTCTATCTACAAGCACCTAACAACAAACAAAAAACAAACATTGATAACATGAAAATTGAAGATGTAATGAGAAGCAATAATGGCAAAGTTGTGTTATAGTGGCTGGGACTGTATTGTTCTCTGTTTGCATTTCGCGTTTCCGGCGTCCTTACCGGCACCTTGCGCCGGTCGCCGGCACAACACGAGCCCCTGCAGCAACTGCCGCCTAGCTGCCCTGGATCGTCTGAGACTGGTTCAGAATCATCTGACTCCTGTTCCAGTGTATCACAAATGTCACATCCCAGTCATATTCAACCAGATGAAAGGTTTGCCAATCTCCGACCAGTCTCTCGATGTTCTTATCTTCCTCAAGTCTCATTTCTAAGGGACGATTAGTCCCTCCGATATACATTCCCTGGCAATCGTTGCACAAAATCTTGTTAACAGCTCTTGTTGCTCTCCTGCTTCAGATCCTTTGGTCGTGTTCCAACCAATGCACTTCACAGAGTAGGATTTCAGAGATCAGAACGAAGTCTGAATATTATATCCAATCCTAAGATTCTAATTTTTGTTCTGTAATATTTAATACAAATAATATGTTGGAGGAAAGAATTGCAACGAATTGTACCCAGGGTAAAAGAGCCAAAACAAAGAAAGAATAAATCAAATCTAATTAAAAGCTTACGAAGTTAATGAGAAACGCCTGATAGAGAGCGTAACATGGCGTAACCTTAGAGTAGGTGAAACTTCTATAAAGATACTTAAATTATAGTCTATATAGTTTGCCTCTTTTAACAATACTGCTCAGAAACTGTTCTGTTTATTTTGAAGGAATGATAACTGACTCAACTACCTCAAAGTAATAAACAATGTATTCATAAATAATACATGCAAGTATTTTTGTCAAAAATTTTATTAATTTCTAAAATTCCTCGGGCCACCGGTGGTGATTACTCTTTGAAAGGTTCAAAGCAAATTTCAGAGTTACCAGATGAAAAAATTCAGTAATGACTTGCAAAAAGGTTTAATTAATCCAGAGTGAATAAGGCTAAAAAACATGCCCCCATAAGAAATACATTGCTCAAAAAATGTTTATTGCGTCTGGAATGGCATTTACAAAATCAAACCCTACCCCTTGAATTTGCATAAAAGTTGCCACCTTTTCCAAATGAGAAAGGAGGGTCTTTGCTCTCCTAGGGTTAGAGTCATGAGCCCCATCAGAACGGTTAACAGGAGAGTTTTACCCCTGGATTAGTACAGAATATAATTTACAAAACGTTGGAAATTTCAAGTGAATATCTTGGCATTCAGTTACTGAAAGTATTCTTTGGAAGGCTATCTCAAACTTTAATGTCTCAATCCACTGGATTGAAAAATTCCAGACTTGGGAAGTCATGTAATAGGACATGCTTTGAATTCAAAATAAAAATCTCAAATATCAGTGAACTATAAGTACCCTTTATCCACTCTGTACAACACACAACAATATAACAGTATAAAAATCTAGGTGAGTTTGTGAATGGTTTATTTCTTGCAGAAAATGTAAAGAAATAATACATATAGTAAACCCATTTCCAGCCCAATCAAACATGTCAAAAGTAATTGACTCATTTTGCATAGCATTTTATTAATATTGCATTACTTCTGGCTAGAACCTATTAATGAAGAGTAATAACAAAACCCTGAACACAAGGTGCCTACCAGCTTCAGTACATTTTAAAGATTGTTGTTTATGTTGTCCTTTTACTGAAGTTTATGAATCCTGCACCCATGCAAGTCATAATAACTTTATTAGCACCTAAACGAAGACCTTCCTCATCTTCTGTCCATTGATGAGTTTCTAGCTTAAAAGTAATACCAAAAAAGTCACGGAAGTGCCTCAAGAAGTGAACAGTGTACTGCGATAGTGGTCCAGTTTTGAATTTTGAAATATCTTTTGGAGACAGCCCCATAAATAAAGCAGTGTGACTTTGGAAAGTAGAGTCCACACAACCTCCTCGATAGATTTCTTCCAAAAGTTTATAGGCTGCTTCTCTTCCAATGTCTTCAGGCACAGAAGGAGATTCCCTGGCTTTGTTGGACATCATCTCGGCGGTATAGAACACGCCAGTAGTAGTTTCTGCTACGAGTGTGATTCCGAAGCCTGGAGATTTTCCCGATTTCCCTCCTCGAAGATGGTCGGTGTAAATGTAAATATCGGGAACAAACTGTAGAAGAACTCCTTTGGCAGCGTCAACTAGGCGATTGGCCATAACAGGTGCAATACGTACAGCATAAGCAGTACCACGAATTCTCTTCACTTTTCCGGCATCCATGCATTGGATTGGCTTCAAAGAACGCCTGCTTGGACACTTGAATATGACTTCACCTCCTCCCTCAGGAGCCATTCCACGCTTTTTGATTTTCAAAAGAAGGCCATCGTCAACAATCAAGAACTTTTTAAGAAGAGGGATAGCTGCAAGTAAAATTACATCAACAGATGGACTGTCCTTGCTGTTTGTCACTCCCCGCAAAGTAATATCTAACGGTTTCTTGCAGAACGGTCCGAGAGCAATCAAAAATTCTAAGTAATATCCGATGCTTCGCAGTTTACAGCATTCGTGATCTAGCGTGCCTCCTAACAGCAGACCGGGTTGATAATAAAGTGAAGTACCAGTCTCGCTAACCTCGATGCGAGTGCCATTTGTGATCTTATCTAGCAATCGAATAAGATTCACTTCAAACTCCCTCAGACCAGGCTCATCATCTTGCGATCGAATGTGAGTGATTCTCACTGGTTTTCCACTCAAAGTTGCTAATAAAAGCCTCTGTCGTAGATAGTTGCAACCTTTGTAAGCCAAGCACGTGTTGTGAGCAGCCATTGCGTCGGACTCGAATGTAATTTCGATTTTACTTCTTGGATGTTGCCTTGCCGTCGGAAACTGGATACAAGTGGCGCCTACAGTGGTGCATGGAAGAATGATAATTTATCATGAGGTTGAATTCAAATTTAGTTTTCTTTTCCATTTCAAAAGCATTTTATTTCTGTATTGTAAATGATGCAATCTCGAATAAATATTTTAAAGCCTAATACTAAGCCTCATACTAAGAAAGCCTAATGCCATGCTAATGGATGCCAATACTCTTCAAATCTGGAATGCATTCGCTTTATTATTTGAGAATTGTTTCTGGAAAACAAATCAGCGACTGGCGGGAAGCACATGCTGCTCGTCGGTTGTAGCTGCTGAATTTTTATACTAATAAATGTATTTGGCCTACTGCATTGTAATATTAAACAGCTGTATTGCTAAATGAAGAGATGGATACATATTCTGTTAGGTTCTTGCTGTCGATTTCAAAAGGTGGCGGCAAGTGTTGGTAGTACTGGGTGGCACATGCAGATGATACCTTTGGTTCTTACTTCAAAAATCCCAACAATCCAAAGTTGAGTTTGGCTTCGATCGCTGGTTTGCAGACAAAAAGTCACTCAAGATTAGTGTAAATCATAGTGCCGGACCATGGCTTCGTCCGAAGCTGTATCGAAACTAGAGACAGGGCCAACAATGAATCTGGACAGCGTGAGCAGTGTAATTGATGAAATATCAGGAAGTGAGCGAAGTGCATCAACGAAACCAAAGGGACCCCTTTGCGTGATTGTGTTGGGGATGGCAGGGACCGGGAAAACCTCATTCGTGCAGAGACTTGCTTCGCATTTGCAATCGAAAAATCAACGACCGTATCTTGTTAATTTGGATCCAGCATGCATCGAAGTGCCATACCCTGCAAACATCGGTACATGACATGGTTTTTAGGTTATAGTTTTCCACATGCTCTCCCATTTGTAAACAAAAAGGTCAAAACGTAAAACCGTTCATCACCGCTCATCGATGATTACTTACATTGCGCACTAAAAGCGTGCAAGTATTCTAACTGATTTGACACAAACTGGTCTCAACGTTTTTACGGTGTTCCCCCTATAATCGCCGCCGCTCCAAGGCGCTTGCACCTTGAATACACTAGCAAGTTAAACATCTTGATTTGCATCTTTGATGAAGGGGGTTGTAATCCAGTTTTGTAATCAATCTTTTTGAAGGGAGGTGCTCCACCCAGCTGCCTGTGGAAATGGCTGCTTCGTTATAATATAAAGTTATTTGAATAAATATATTTTTGGGTCAATTGCAAGGCTTTGATAGTGTTTATTGCCTTTAGATTAACCTAATTTTAGTAAAATAAGTTGAGATCGAATGAGAAAGACCAAGGTAGTAAAAAACAGAAATTTGTGAGCTTTGCCAAAGATTTGTCTTATTGGGCCCGTGCCGTACAGAGCTGTGAATGTCTCATCTAATGGGAGCCTTCTTGATTTATTGCGGGCGCTTGCAGACATACGGGATACGGTTAACTACCGCGAGGTGATGAAGCAGTACCACCTAGGACCCAATGGTGCCATCGTAACTGCACTAAACCTGTTCTGCACCAAGTTCGACAAGGTGGTCTCGCTGTTGGAACGAGCTGCAGACACCCACGAGGTGGCCATCTTCGACACACCAGGTACCTACCTACCCTACTGTGAAATGGGTTTGGCTATCTTAGAGAAAATAAATTATAGCCTGCACGTAATTAATATTACTTTCCTCAAAGATGTCTAGCTGGTTTCGGAGACTTAACCCCGGTTTTTCGGATTTCGCGTCCAATGCTCAACCAACTGAGCTAACCAGACGACATTTAAGAAGTGAAATTAACTTTTGGCATCACTTTGAACAAGAGCAATCTTTGAAATGTGCCAAAGCCACTCGGTACTAAACCCTCTATGAAGATCAATCACTCATTTATAAGTTAATAATAATTTCATTCATTAAGTCATCTGCTTAGCCTAGTTGGTATACCATCCGACGCGAAAACCGAAGAACAGAGGTTCGAGTCCCCAACCAGCCAGACATTATTGAGGTGAAATTTATATTCATCATAAATTTTCCTTTAACAACCATGATTGGTTCCAACCAAGGATAGGTTTTGTTTCGGTCCCAACACTTAAGTTTCTAGCCTTCATTAACCTGAACCGTAATTTTTCATTTATGAATGGCATACCAAGAAATTTGCGAAATCGAGCTGACCGCCGCAACGCAAATTTCACGATACTGAGTCGTGGGCTGTGTTTTGCAGGTCAGATCGAGGTGTTTACTTGGTCGGTGTCGGGCAGCATTGTGACGGAGGCGCTAGCGGCCGTCTTCCCTACCGTCGTGGTTTACGTGATGGACACCGTCCGGTCGGTGGCACCTGTTACTTTCATGAGTAATATGCTCTACGCCACGTCGATCCTCTACAAGACCAAGCTGCCGTTCTTGCTCGCCATGAACAAGGTACCTAGCACAGGAATAACTAACCTGCCTTCACAATTTCAGGACTGGTCTTTCGGCTTTTTCCAATAAACATCATTGATTTTTGTTGGTTTTAAGACCAATGAAAATTTCAATTTCAAATTTGAGGTGTGCCTGTTTTTTCATAGATTTATATCCCAAGTAGGTATCCATGAAGCACTTGCATTTTCTTTCCTTGTATTATACTTGTTAGTTTTATGTTGCCTTTTGTACTGTTTTATATGAAATTCCTCACAAAATTCTAAATTTGAGCTCTGAAAGCAATTTTTTTTGGAGAGATCAAAGGCAAGTTCTTAATTTTTTTTGAAAAAGACCAGTTTTGAACCAATTAAAGTAAACGGTTTCATACATTTCGCCTCGGTGTTATCCCACAATTCCAGGGCCGAACGTTCGCAGCTTGGAAGTGCTACAAAACTGGTAACCTTGAACTGCCAAGTTTATTTTGCTCGAACAACCAGCTGTGCTGGCTATATTCCATTTTGCCTGCAATTATCAAACTGGAAGTGATTTTACAAGTACTAAAACGGCTAACAGGTGGCCAATGTTCCTGACCACAAAGTTTGTTTCCTTTTTGGGAACTACCATCACGAGAAGAATATACAAGGGCATAAACTGGCACAACATTTTGGTAGTTTCTAGATAATTCATTAAAAACGGCCATTTTTGAGCTGAAAAAGTGTCATGGTCCAGCGAACAATTGCTAGAAATACTTCCAACCTCTTGAAAGTGTATATGCATCAACCAGCTAAGTTTCCCTTGGTGTTGTTACGTTTGCAGACGGACGTTGTCTCCCACGAGTTTGCGGTGGAGTGGATGCGGGACTTCGAGACGTTCCAGGAGGCTTTGGAGGCGGACACGAGCTACTTGTCGGGTTTGACGCGGTCCCTCTCACTGGCGCTGGACGAGTTCTACGTGGGGCTTCGTTGCGCCGGCGTTTCCGCGCTTACCGGCGACGGGCTCGCACACTTCTGCGAGCTGCTCGAGGACGCTCGTGCCGAGTACTACGCGTGAGTCGGGGTTTTTTTTTTCCCCAATTTGCAAAAAAACATAGCATTTGAGGTTTTGCATTTTAAGTACGGTATCTCAAACGATCAATCTATGCCTCCGAGTCTTATCAGTGCAATATTTGATAGAATTAGAAAGACGAATATACCATAGATAATTGATCTGTAGTTAGGTGTAGTTAATTGAGAAAACATCTAGAAATACTAGAAATTGTATCGTGTGCTTCCATGGCAGCCACAAAAATCCGTAAATTTTCAGCACTATGTTTGACGAAGTATAATAAATTATGCTATCAATAGATAAGATGAACTTTGATGTTTTTACTGTTAATACGGAGGCCAGAAGCCTATTGGAACCGGCTCCGGAGATGTAGTGAAATACCTAATCTTGTTGGAGATCCAGGAATGATATTGAATGAAAAAACAACGCAAAGTTTGGATCCGTTGCAGCGAATACCGCGTGCAGTGGACCCAGCTGCGTGATCAGCGTTCCGCCCCGTCCGATGCAGCGGCGAAGTCGTCGTCGTCGTCTCTGCTTTCCACGCTTCCAGTAGGCCGCGACCTGGCGGAGGTGTTCCTTCGGCGCCGCGGCAGCGACAGCAGCGAAGACAGCCAGGGCCACGAGGCTGACCCACGTGACAAGGAGCTAGGTACGGTAACTCTCCTCCCCGTTCGGTGGCAATGATACGCTCGCAGAGAAAGTGCCGTTGTACCTCGGACTTTTTGCTTAAATGGCAACTGCTCTACCAACTGACTTAAGCCGGATACCCTGCTACGGGGTTCGGGTAATTTTTCAATACGTATTTTGTCAGTTTTCCTCTAAATCTGAACCACAGTGAGCTTTTTACTATGTTTTTGTACAACATTGGTACTTAGTTACAAGTTCCGTACTACATGCAGGCATGATAGTTCTGCCAGTGAACCAGCCCCAGTCCGATCAAAGCTAAAGAGAAATTTTCAATGTAAAATGAGCGATATTTACTTTCTCAATAATTTTTTTAAATTTTAATAAAATCCAGCAGATTATTTTGGCCTAGGTATAATGGCAACAGCCCTGCTGTGAAGCTGCCAATCTTGTCTTGGGTAAACGCGACATCTTTAAAACCGCGGAACCTGCTGGTAACCACCCAACACTCGTATTTTCCTCACCCTGTACTTCTGTTTGACAACAGAAATGGAAGATGCAAAGGAAATGGAGTCCATCGGCCAATTCGTGGCCAATCAAAAGCAGTTGCAGTCCGACCGAAAAAATAAGCCCCAGTCCAGCGGCAGCTAGCGACGGCCATCTTGTTTCAAGAACACATCGCTTGAAGAGTAGCTTTTATCGGGTAAGAAACAGTCTGCCTATAATACCTTCGACCATTACTACGAGGGATTTTAGGCAATGAGAGTGTTTACCTGTGTTCATCACCGATCTCTTCAGTGTCTGGATAGTATATAGTGAGACTTTAAAGCCAGATAGGTCGATCGTTAGTCTTATCTGATCTACATGCAAAGGGGGCTTGTAACATGGCATTTCAGCCTAGTCCAATAAATACCGTCTATACAGTGAGTGAGCATACTGTGTTACACTCACAAAATAGGTTGTCTAGCCATGCCTTCCTGCGATAATTGCCACCATCGCCCCTGGCGGAAAAGTATGCTCTCCTAGTACATAGAGTGTAATGTCATGTAATGGGGCATGCCAAGATGGTGCCTATTTGGCTTCACTGCACTTGGCTTTGGCTCGATACCATGCGCTATCCACGCACTTTGGAGATCAGCGGTGTTCATACATCGAGTAGCGATTCCACTAACCTCTTGTCTGGACTTATGACTTTTTTAGTCTATGATGATTTTTTTTTAAATACAGCCTGTGTTGATTATTCCATGTTCACTCAAGCAAACACAAATCAGTTGCTGGATGAGTGCTAGGCTTAAACGGTTTCGATTACTTTTATAGGAGCAAACATGATCTGCTAACTCTTTTATTGGTCGATTTATGATTCCTTGAGTTTACCAACACTGTTTATCAGCTTCTGATTATGGGCGTGACCGTACTGGTGTCTGTAAAGAGAAAGCAAATTGCTTTCCTACCGGCTCGTAGAATGGGCGGCTAGTGATCCAGCTGATTACTACCTGGGATTAATAAAAGCTACAAGCAAGCCTCGAAAATTCTTGTCTTAACCAACTTGCAAATAGAGGGTTACACTTGCTTGGTAGAATCAACAAAAAATCTGCATTTTATGTGATTTTTTAAAACCATTTTTTGTATTTTTTTAAAGAAATTGCTGCCCCTGTCATTCTTGCACGCCCACATACGAGGGCAGGGCCACACGGAAATATACGTTGGACATTTTTCAGACTAAGGAAAATTTCACCTGAGATTTGCTCCTGTGATTTGAAAGTGGACATGTGAAATTTTCTGTAATATTAATTAGGGATGTTCACCGATAATGATTTTGCTACGGGTAAACGTTTTGGTTATTTTGCCTAGCTATATTATCGAAATGATCTGTTTCAATTTTTTTTTTTTTTTTTAATTACCAGCATCTAATATCCGCTCCCAAATTGCAAGTGGGATTCTCGAGAGCTGGCTATACAAAAGCATTAAATATCTCACGTAGTTTGACTTTGTAATGTATTTCACTAGCCGCCCATTAATGTTGATCTCACCCTTTGAAATCGACCTTGCAGAATAGTTGATCTACAAACTAGCTATGGTCACAGGTACTACTGGAATTCAATCTCCTACAATGTTTCGGAATGGGACAAAAATTTGTTTGTTTTCAGTCCACCATTTTTTCCCTATCGTGTGTACATAAAATGCTGTCAATGCTGTTGATAAATCAATAATTTCACAAAAAAGTGTGAGTTGTTACTTACACACACCCAAATGGTCTTCCTTGCAAATTTCTCAAGTGCTCAAATATTGGAAACTTTTGGAGCCGATAGAGAATAATTATAAATAACGAAACAACAAACAGTTTGGCTCCGGTTTTGTATTTCGGACGTAACGGCACATCCATCTTGGGCAGTTGCAAGTTGTTATCTCTCCAGTTTTATCACGTTTAAAATTAAGTTAAAAATACTAGGCGTAAGCATAGAATAAGGGCTACCAAGAACTACTACTCCCGTGTTAAAAAGTCTACGCGAAAAAAAAAGAAAAGAAGACGGGAGAAAACAACCACGGTGAGTTTGTTTCACTTTCAGCCCTCTCTCTCTCTCTCTTTAACCTCCTGTCTCACTCACTCCCAGCATAAATCAACAAGGCGTTGCCAAGACGAAGTGTCGTTTTGATATGGCGGCCATGGCGTTGCCAAGACGAAGTGTCATTTTGACATGGCGGCCATGGCGTCTTGGTAACGCTTTGTTGATTATATGCTGGGAGTGAGTGAGACAAGAGCTTAAAGAGAGAGAGAGACAGGGCTGAAAGTGAAACATAACTCACCGTGGTTGTTTTCTCCCGTCTTTTTTATTTTTTTTTCGCGTAGACATTCTCCCATAAGCGTTGTAGTTCTTGGTAGCATTATTCTATGGCGTAAGTGTGTCATTAAATTGACCATGGACATAAGAGATAATCAGTATTGTTTTCAAAAAACATCCAGTTGTGTCATCGAAATAAGCTTCACTGACAAAAGTTTACAAAATAACAAGTTTTTCGATTGCCAGTGGACGACTAGTGAAAAAGGAATTCCAGAGTCAATCAACGTTGGGGGACAATGCTTTTCTTATGGCGTTAAAAATCC
>QKMV01000975.1:0-18255 GCA_003287335.1 Lednia tumana
CGTCGTCGTCGTCGTCGTCGTCGTCGTCGTCGTCGTCGTCGTCGTCGTCGTCGTCGTCGTCGTCGTCGTCGTCGTAGTCGTCGTCGTCGTGAGGTGCGGCTAGCGATGCCATCACCAACGCTCAGCGAATAAAACTGTCATCTGTCGCGTGTGAACTTAGCTAGAGTCAAGCGTGGCGAGAGGTTAACATGATTCAAACAAAAAAACACACACACACACAAATTATTACTTTTTTGGTGGCATAAATTAACAGGTTTAAATTTTTGCTATAAATATACAATGTGTGTGTATGAGAGTATTTTAATTTTGTTTATTTCAGTCGTTAATAGTGGTAGCCGGAAGACGGGTTCATGGCTCGCGCAAGCTTCGACATTTTCTTTTCGTACATCGTTGAAGTTGTCGCTCGAGAACCCATTACAAAAACCTACAACGTGCACCTTTTCTCGTTAGAATTGCAATTTTTCGGTTTCAGATTGTTCAGCAAATGCGACTAAGTTACGATAGCTAGTCTGTTCGTATTCGTACTTCGCAGGCGAAGTTTTTGGGTTTATTTCTCTCGGGAGTCAGTTCATCAGTTCATAAGCCAATAAACCCAACGCCAAAAATGTACTCGCACCCCGGGGCAGAGCAACAAGGCTTCAAGGCTTCAAGGCTTCTTCCTAATCCACCAGTTGCAAAATTCGACTAATAACGAGGCAAACTTTTGGCCTTGTTTACTTGTTTTCGAAAACGTTTGTGGTCAAATAAAAGGACAAACAAATATGAACGGAATTCTTTCATTTAAAGGACTCTCGCCTTATTTCTCGGCCTTCTACTCAGCCCTTAAAATCTGTTAAACTGTGTCCTTCTCGTAGCAACCACTGTATAAGGCATTGTTTTGAATCTCTGGAGCTTCTAGATAGGCTGATTTACTAATTTCATGTTTGAGACAAATAACCTGAGTAATAATAATAAGAAGTGAAGTCATGTTGTGAGAATGTTTATTTAGAACGAGTTTATTAGACTACAAAAGCGCAAGAAGAGAACAACAACAGCACACTTGCAGCAAAATCTGGCGAATTCTGAAAATCCAGTTGCCCTGGCCTCCGGTATGTCTTCCCTTTCCGCCATGCTGTTATCGACGCCTTCCTCTTGAGACGCGCGCTCAGGCTGACCGAGTGTCCTCTTGTCGGAGACAGTCGGGGCATCTGCGGCTACCGACGTCGACCCGATGGCCTCCAATGGGGGGGTATCCGCCGTGTGCCCAATACCAATTTGTTCCAGCTTGACAACCCTGTGTTCCGTCTGGCTCGTTTTCTGCTGCATCTTTCTAGTCAGGTTAGTATCGTCGGTCGCACTTTTGCTTGCAACGACAGGTATCTTCAATATAACAACTGGAATTTTCATCTTCTTTCTTGGAGCCAAACTGAATATCTCGTCCATACTAAGAGAACTCTTTTTGCATGGCCTTGGAGAGATTTTATTGGTTGTAGCCGATCGAGCCGATACCATCCATTTCCGGTCGCTTAGTGTCCATTTGGCGCCGCTCACTTGTTGGTCCTTCGATGCGCTTTGTTCTACCTTGGATAGGCTCGAAGGCGTCGATTGCGTCGATCGCGTCAATTGCGTCAATTGCGTCGATTGCGTCGAATTCGTCGATTGCGTCGACGTTCGTTCTTCAGCCGCCAGCCCGACGCCGTTATTTACTGTCGTCTTCGAATCGGGCACGAACTTTGGTCGCTTGACGCTCTTGGTGACGAACTTGTAAATATTCTGGCCGCGGAGCCTCGTCTTTTCGATCTTCCCGTTCTTGTGGAGCATTTTCAGCTGACGCTGCACCTTCCGCTTCTCCCAGTAGCCCCAGAACAGGTTGTGAACCAGCCAGTCCACAACTTGTCGAAACGTGCTGCCCTCTTGCGTGAGGTCTGCGCGTGACAGCATGTGCAGCGCCTGCAGCACCTGCGCATTGCCAAGGGAAAAGAAAGTTGACATCGTCAGCCAGCTCCTGGTACAGTACACTCGAGCACACGAGCACACGACGCCGCGTTCCCAGCTGCCCCCTGCCCACGTTCAACAACACCGTCCGATTGAAAAGCAAAGCGTATGGGACCTTAAGAAGGGTCCAACGCGACGCCTTTGGGAACGAACGTTGACACCGTCAGCCAGCTCCTGGTAGTCAGTAGTGAGTACAGTACACTCGAGCACACGAGCACACGACGCCGCGTTCCCAGCTGCCCCCTGCCCACGTTGAACAACACCGTCCCATTGAAAAGCAAAGCGTATAGGACCTTAGGAAGGGTCCAGCGCGACGCCTTTGGGAACGCAGAGGGGGGGGGGGGAGCAGAAGCTGAAATATACGATCCTGCGTATGCTGACAATGCTTTACGTATCCCAAAAAAGAGCCTTGGTATAAAACTTCGTCAATGGAGATGAATTCTGCACGCGTTATTCAGGTATTTGACCAGTAAGACTGACTGAATTTACCATAGATTGTCAGTTTAGTGGCAAAAAATAAGAGCACGCGAGTACCCTAGATCGTGTACCCACGTGGGCGAAAACTGGCCAATCGAATGGTTTTGTGTCCTGTAAAGCAGGCTTTGCAAGGGCAATGAGCACACCGTCCAGCAGTCCAGCAGTCCAGCAGTCCACCAGTCCACCAGTCCAGTAGTCCATTAAGCTTGCACACCTGTGTGTCTTCCGACATGGTCGTCTCGTTGCGCAGGAAGGGGAAGAATCGCGGCTGCGACTGCGCAATCCTCTCCCAGGCGTCAATGCTCGAGCCACGGTCCATATCCAGCCGGCTGCTGAACGATCTCGCGTCGTGATCTTTCACACTACACTACCTTGCAGATTACACCACCGATTACTCACAATTTTGCCACAAGAGTGCTGTTGCCTATTTTTTAGATTTTTTTTTATAACTTGGAAAAATTTTGAACGAAATTAATTGCCGGACGTATTCATGACAACGTCTTGTGTACGAAACAACAAAAGAAGTGTCAATGTAAATTGTTACAAAATTGTTTTGTAAGTTGTAAGCCATTTTTAACGAAATATACCATTGTAATTGTTGAGTAATGGTGGTGATAAAAAGCTGGATAAATACGCATCTCCTAGGAAATATATTGCCACACAAATTTTCATCATCCTTCTATTGATTCTGAGGTCGCAATTGTGAAAATGATCTATTATTGGGCGTTTTCATAGCTACGTCTTCTGTAAAAAACAACAAACGAAGGGCCAATATAAATTGTTAGAAATGGAGTTATGACGACAAAGTGAATCGAAGAAACACCGGATCCCTACTGATATCACGCCTTTTGCACTACCAACTTGAGTCAAACGACTTCTCAACTACCAACTACCAACTACCAACTGTCTAGATTCTAGAATAGAGTGAACTAAGCAGCAGCAGGAGCAGCAGCAGCAGCAAGAAAGAAAGATAAATAACCAATCAAGTCAAATAGAACATGCACCGACTCACCCAATTAAGATAGCACTTTAGCGTATCAACTCGAAATCCAAATCGGTCCCGCCAAAATGAAAAATAGCGTACCTTACTGATAAATGCCAAGCACTAGAATAAGTCGTGACGTACAAGTAAATTTTAAGAGTGAGAAGGCACAAAAGCTCACATTTATTTCGAAGTCATATTTAGAAAGTAAAATCTGATTTAAGTTGCGAGGAAACTAGCAGTAAAATGGTCCGTCTTTCTTTTCTCTCGTTTCATAATAATGTTAGACAGAGAGAGAGAGAGAGAGAGAGAGAGAGAGAGAGAGAGAGGAGAGAGAGAGAGAGAGAGAAAGAGAGAGAGAGAGGATGAGAAGAGCAGCCACGAACAGCTAGGTGAAGTTAAATAGTCGACTTGTAGAAACATCCCGGTCTCATTTGGGGCGAGTATTTACACAGACTCGCTACAGTATACGGTACGGATAAAGGTTTTCGAGCTCTTTAAATTTTCATAAACGCCAGAATGTAATTAGGAGTGGTAAGGTAGAAGAGCAATAATAAGAGATGTAAAGAAGCACAAGTTAAATATAAAGCCAACAGCATTTGCCAACACAGACTAGAAAATATTGACAAACTCTGATGGGCAAAGAGGCTGCTTCAAACAAGTGTGGAGCTATTTGAAACGCCGTTACATTTTTGTCAATTTCGTTCCTTCGTTTTCCTTGATGTGAGGAACACCAAATAATAACAATACCTGTTACTTGTTACTCATATGGAGCTTCGATTGCCGCTCTAAACCGACCACTTTAAGGACCCATTAAATAAAAAGGCAACTGTTCCGAGTCAATTCATTTGAAATACCCTCACCGCTCCATTTTCGATCGTATTTAATAATGTTGAACTGTGGGGCCTTGAGTTACATAGAAGCACATAGTAGTAGTAACGGCTCATTTATTTAAGAGACTCATTAGAGCAACCGTGTATAGCTACGGGGCACAACACTCTATTCTAACTCATACCCCGGAAGCAGTGGAGGTGCCGTGCCACGTTTGTAAACAAAATAATATCAACTGCTGAACGGCACACATTGCAATAGCGAATTTATGCTAGGATATACCCAACCGAAATAACACTTCGAGTCCCGATCAGCTGGAATCATCGACTGGGGCTCGGTAAATGAAACAAACGGATTAAGAAGATTCGGTTTCAAGTGCTAGGGTAGTTTAGCTCGTGAAAGCAGCACCAGTAATGTGGTCGGCTCGCCATGGCATCTTTAGGTGCTTGCTCTGCTCTATATAGCCATAGCTTTCGTTTAGACTTGAGGTCATTTGGCCGCCATGTTTGTATGCCAGGGTGCCGAGAGTAAGGTTAAACTGTCTAAGGGTTGAATCGGCTATGTTCGATCAATCAATGTCACAATAAATCAATCACACTGTTACCAACTGCTATGCTATAACTCAACAGAGTAGAAGTAGCATCGGCATCGGCATCGGCATCATCAACAGCAACAGTAACAGCAACAACAACGTATGCTTTTCTACCTTCATCGCAACGATAGACTTTAAGCTTCATGATGATCGACTACCCTTTTCTATTGTTTAGTGAGCTGATTTTTTCATGACAACATGAGTGATACATGATGTGTGGTGTAATAAATTAAAACGTGTGATTGAAAATAGATCACGGCTAGAGTGGTGCATGAAAATGTTAACGTCGCGGTTGCGTTGGTACTCGAACAACTTTTTTGCATTTAGCGAAATTCGCATCGCCACCTGATACGGCAAGAGCATGATATGAAATTGAATCGATTTGCACCTTTCGAGGTTTACTCGCGTAGAAAAGCAACCACTACGTAGATCCTTCGCCACATTTTCAAGACACTGTAATCGAGCTGCACGCATAAAAGTGCTAGCGTTACGCATTTAATGACAAAGTAATTTTTCAAAAAACCTGTGACGCGATTCCGATCACGTATAGGGCTTGCTATAATATTATCACATGGATGGGATATAGATTCAGATGTATTTCTGTGTCGTTCCGAAGTGAAATTGATCTACGTCAAACCTGATGAGATTTGATGGTTCTAACTTGCAAGTTTTCACGTGTTATGTAACAAACACATCTCTATAATGCTAGAGCTCTCGGCTCACTTGCTCACTTGCTCACTTGCACACGCTGCGTTCGCGCAGTTCCCATCTCAAGATTGTCATCTCCACTTGCTACTGTTGATCTCACTTCTTCACTCACTCACTTCGAGCCTGTTCTCAATCTTAGTCAGTCTGAATCATGGCAAGACTTGTTACCACCACCTTAAGCAATCTGATATAAAAATGTTTCTCCTCCTGGATCTATCTTTATCGCATGTTCTTTACTTGAAAAAATGTAACAAAAAAATAGGCGTCAACAAAATTGTACAAGTTTAAGGAATTGATTTCTTTGTGCAGATGCCGCCAGAAGTGAAAACAAAGTATTTGCCGCGTGTTACGCGCCAGTTTCGCAAGAGTCGGTTAGCAAATTACCAGACCAAGGTTTAGTAAGCTAAGTATTTTTTGCAACCTGTGTGATATATGAGAAAATAAATATACAAAACAATGCAATGCGATGTAATAATAATCACTATGATAGTACCCAGTCAGATGAACGATCGATTACATTTATTATCCCATTTGTAATACTGGCTCTGAAATTTGGCCAGTTTTTCTAAAGACATTTGAAAATTGAACAGTGTGTCAACAAAACAACACAACTAGCTATGACCACGATGATAAACCAAGGCCTAGTCACAGAGACTCTTAATTGCATTTTGAGGTATAAAACACCGCATGCATTCATTTATTCAGCAACCGAGCGCAAAAAGTAAATAGGGCAAAGATAATTTGAGTGAATGTAACACCTACGCGTGGCTACGCGATGACACCTAGCAAGAAGGCGAAAGTTGGAACAAGTGAGCCGACTTGGCCGATTGTTAGTTTGACGACTGACGAGGTAGGTAAGTTTGTTCGTTCGATGATAATAATGGTATTAGGTATGCTATAATCTGGAGACTGTTCGATGACACCTGGGGTGGGTCACCTCAGAGATGACGACATGATAGCATCCGTTGCAGACGGCATTGTGAGCCGTACGTGGTCTCAGGTGTTGGCTGTAGCCTCGAACACCCGCTTCTGCACGCAACCCAACGCAACCCAACGCAACCCAACGCAACCCAACGCAACCCAACCCAACGTGCAAACCGCCGGCATAACTTCATCTTGAAACTCATCCTTGTCCTCATACAACCAACTCACTAGAGTCGAAACCAAAGACACGTTAGTCGTTCAACCTGGTTCAACCTGGTTCAACCTGGTTCAACCTGGTTCAACCTGAATCAACCTGGTTCAATACTTGAATAGCTGTTGCGGGTCGTGAAAACCAACTAGAGCTTGGTGAAAATAAGCTTGGCGCTTGCCGCTTTGTAATAGCCATCGTAAATATGTCTGTGTTTCCGTGTAACCAAGTTGATTTGTAATCGATGTTTAATAAAAATAACAAAATAAAAGTGAGATGGACGAAATTCTATCCAAAGTACAAACTTTCAATTAATTAATACAAATAACTCGGCTACTTAATAAACAGTTGATAAGGAAATTAGTAGTCCGTTCTCGTTCATTTATGAAAACAGTTATAAACGATGTTTAAGTGATTTTGTTGAAATTTTAACCAGTGGTAGGCGATCACGGAACGATCAGTTTTGGGGTTGTTCAGCGGGCCGTTAAAAACTAACTATCCGTGCACGTGTTGTTATTACCATGGCAACAGCCAGTCAAACTTCTGCATTTTTTTAACGAGCTGTTAAGTTTTTAACGGCCCACTGAAATCCCGGCGCCAAGTAATAAAGAAAACCAGTGGTGCTTGCTTGCGTGTAAATTTCCACTCCTGTTCACAAACTATAATAGACAATAATGTGGAATTGCAATGATAGCATTTTACATTTTACTTGACTGAAATTAATCCGTTGCATATTGCAATGCGTTAACTAAACTAAACTAGTGGATATTATAAGGTTATGTTTTGTGACACGAAAGCGTTACTCGAGCATAGCTGCAGTTTGTTGTCTGAAGCTTTGTGGCTAAAGCTGTAGCGAGTAGCGCAGTGAAGGGCTAAGGACCAACTGGATGCTGGATGATACAACACTCCACTAGCAAGCTCCATCAAATTAATCTTGATCCCACGAGAACATCATTCCATGACGGCTCCCCATTGATCTTAACGCTAATTGGCAACAAGGTACAAAAAAAGGTGCGAGCACACACTATTTTAAGAATAGTCGAGATATAAAAGTGTTGGCTACTAGGACAAAGCAAAACGTAGAACTTTTCAAAGAGACTGGCACCTCCACTATCAACACATCGCGATGAATTTAGAGCATCAAAGAACTTCAGATGGAATTAGAAGCGGACGCACGTTTTTTTTTGCAACAGAATTGTTTCGTATCATAGTAAATTGTAAACCACTGACACTACTTTAGACTGAACGAATGGACGTTGTCTTCAACGATTTCAAGGTCAATTATTTACAAGATCAAAACAGAATACTTCCTGTACAAAATAAAACCAAATAATTTCATAGTTCAACAAAATCTTGATTGTTGTAGATAGTGGTTTCACGCTCGCAAAATGTACAAGTTTGTATGAGTCCCTAAATCCCTTTGCAAATTAAGAAGATAATTAGCATTAGTACACTAATTGCAAACGAACGTGTTATATATATATATATAGGTGGTAGGTCAGTATGCTATTTGGGATATATGATGCTTTGTAAGGGTAAACTTACGCCAAATGGGAGTAAGGTATAGTAGCTATCCTATAGCTAGAGTATATTTTGTTAGGGGTTGACATGCTACTCTGGTCGTATATGTCAGTGTCAGTTATCAATTCCTTCCCATGTGTTGCCAGCCAATACTAGCATATACACAAGAGGCAGGTACCGACGCGTATAGACATTAGCGACTTGTCCCTAGCTAGCTGGCTGGCTGGCTATTTACACTTTTAGGGGACATGCATTGATTGCAACCGCTAGCAGCACGGTGAATTTTTATAGCTAACGAACAAGCTAATAACTGATTACATTCACAGCATCCGTGGACGTGTATCGGATACTTTCTCGACTGAAAAACTCAGGATAGATATTATGCAGAGTGAAGACTGCTGATTGTCATTTCAAAAAATCAATACGTATACCTTTTTTTAGACAGGTATGACCTTCAAAAAATGAATTGTATTGACAAAAAAACGCTCACAAACAAAGTTGATCATTTTCGATTACTATGCTAGTTTTTTGTGTCGACGTCCTCGTATAATTATGCAGTAAACATGGATGTAAGTGATGGCAGTCAGCTTCCATCTGATCGATCACTAAGCTAGCTATCTCGTAGTCTTACTCCATCCCCCCCCCCCTCCCCCCCGCCCCTCCGCCGCGGACCAGCCTTTCCACGCAGCTTTCTGCAGCAGTAATGAAGACAAGAGCACAGTAATTGGTCTAGGATTAGATTACGTGAACACGCAGAAACCAATGCGAAAAATACATTCGATCAAGCCTTAGCTATAGAAGACCTAGCTTCCAGAGATTCTTCTGATTCAATGGAATTAACTAAGTGTAATTTTCTTTTACTTTTCCTCTTGAAGCTCGATCGTCTCGCCGTCTATCACGCGTGAAATAATCATAGAGAATATTTTATCGGTTCAAAAACGAGAAACACAAAAATGATTAAAGAACTTCTTGAAAGTACTTGACACGTAATCAAAGGGAAATCTTGACACCTCTAAGAGAATTCATAGAGATGTACTTTCTCGTATATAAAAAGTATGGTGTTTGATGTCTTTGTGGTTTACGATGATGATCGGGAATATTCCACTAGGGTTTTTTTTTATGTCGATACTAATCGATTTACGAGCAACCATTTATTTGAGCCCGAAAAGTGTAGCTTCATTGGTCATTGCACATTGAACACAATTACGTTTCGCTGCAAAAATGTACTTTGTCCTCAATTTATGAGCTCGCCTAATTTTGATTGTTTCTGATTTCCACAATGTTCCACATTTGTCGCGACAGCACTGTGTCGGTAAGCCAATCACTGAAACATAACTGGCCAATGACCTGGAGAGTTTCAATGTAAAATACGTTTGTGTCAACTAAATGTACTGTCTACATAGAAGCACATAAATTTGAGTCATAAAACAATTCTCGCACACTGACAGAGGTTATCCTCTTCTTTTTTCCACAAATAATTTGCTCTTAGTTACGCCGGGTGGAGCCCGCACGGCCGTCAGTCGCCTCGTTCACTTAGCGCCTACTCTAAGGATACACTAAGAACTAAGAACTAAGAAGCATTGTTCTACGCCAAAGAAGTTCGCGATGTGTAGGACTAAAGAAAATGACGAATCACTTTACTTGGCAGCGACAAAGATACGATAAAACCTTTGAGAATTGTTTTATAGGCCACTCACCATGGGCCTAGCTAGCTTGCGTATCAAAATTTCCGTTCACATTTTCTCTTGAAAGAATTGGGGGGTGACAAAAAAAGAGGGTAGCACGAGATGGAGAAAGTGCTGTCGAAAAACAGAAGAGATGAGGGATATATATAGAAGAATGTGAGTTGGCAGATTGCAGGGCGATGATGGAATGACTATACCGTAGTAAGGACTAAGGAATGAGGATGACTATGGTAAGGGATGAAAAGGCTTTCGGGTGAAACTTGATAACGATTAGCCATTGGAGCTAAATCCCACGTGCAAACTTCAGTCTAACTTATTTCCACGGGACAATTAAGTGAAATATGGAACAAAACGAAAGTTGAGGGATTTCTATTAATGTATGCATCCACATACATTGATTGATTACTCTCAAGTCTTAAGTAGGACAGGAAACGTACTCGTACTTGTACTCGTACTTTTACTCGTACTTGTACTCGTACTCTTACTTGTACTCGAACGTGTACTACGTGTAATCGTACTTGTACTTTTACTTGTACTTTGCGTACTTTGCGTACTTTGCGAGTTGGCGACGGCGTTCCATAACCTTTGAAAAACTCACTCTCAGTAAATAAAAAAGGTCATCAGACACTAATCAAAGCAGTAAAACATACTTCCTACTTAAATGCAATTTACGCCAATCGCAATAATATGTTGATGCAACTCAACTAACACCAGACATAATATGATGATTAAAAAAAACCACATATCAGTTACCAATTAAAACACATCGTGTTTCCAATAAATGTTGCTAACGATGCACAATTTAATTAACAATCTCGAGGTATGAAGTATATGGACTTGACCAAACTAACGATCTTCCATTTGATTAACGCACATGAAATGGCCTTATTCCGGATCAACAAGGTTCACAAGGTTAACTAGAAAGGACACTCCCCTTATCACTACCGGGACCAATTAGATTGGACTATCCAAGGGACCGGGGACCGACCGGCCAGCGACCGACGTCCGAAATAATGCGGCGCCAACGGATATAAGGACGAGGTTCGAGTAAAGGTGTCGGTGATGCCGTGGGTGGGGGGATATAACACCAACACTATACCTGGCGGTCGAAACGATCGAGCTACATGAATGGACCACTGTGTGCTTCAGTCATCGGGGGGTAAAAAATTAAAAACGACCTTTCGTGGGCACAAAAAAGTGTGGTTCGACCAGTGTTTCCAGCGAGTGACGAGCTGCATTCGGCACACCCACACTATTAAAGTTGACGCCATGTAGATATGCACGTCTGGGCGCCATGCTTGAGCGGTGGCGGTCCAACACGAATGGGTCAGTCCCGTCCCGTCCCGTCCCTTTGGATGCATGGTACGGGGCGGGACGGGACTAGACACCGTTATAGCTGCTACAGGAAACTAAAAATGATGCTTCACTTAATGATAATTCATACGATACAATGAAGTGTCGGTAAAACGTGTTTTTCATTTCCAGTAGGTAAACAGAGAATTTCTGAAACATAGTGACTCCAAAATGCAGTTAATTTTTCCTGCTGGTTACTACATTTGAGGGATGATATTAGACATGTGTAGAGAATTAGTATGTGTAAAGAAGCAGCGTTGGTGATGGAGTGTAAAATGTGAACTCATTTGGAAGAGAAGAAGGTAGTAATATAATATATGAGCATTGAGCATGCAGGAGGAGAGCTAGGTCTTGGGTCTGGTCTAGCCTGTGACCCTGTCGTCTCGGAGCCAGTAAACTAATTGAATGAATGACTTTCTATTGAAATAAACGCTTGACACAGTCTGTCACACTACCTTGCCAGCAGTCCAGTTATTTAATTGTTTCAATATTGACTTGATTGAGGCATGCACAACGAGATGCATACATACGTAGGCAATATACCTACTTGATTTTAAAAGAAATCACTAGATAGACATCCAACTCATAATTTTGCTTCGTAGTCTTCTCCGTTCGAGTAAAAAGCCTAGGGACCCTAGGCTAGGGTGGCAAAGTAAAACAAACACAGTATAGAACCTCGTCACATCCGCAGATACCTACAGGATATACGCACTCTAGAATAGACCTATACATATTCATAGTTTTGACGTCACGTCGCGTGAATTTCAAGGATCTAAAGTATGGCTGCTGTGCCGCCCATCTAATGGTAATCGTTCCGTAAACACCAATAGCATATCGGATAGCAAGCCAAACGATACATATCAGTCTCTTCCACACCTTGACACTCCGGCCGGCTCATCTCGGTTTTAATTGGATAATACGTTTCAAATGGGTGGAACAGCGGCCATATTGTCGATTCAAACGGTCTCACGAAAACTAGGAATAAACACCAATTTAGACCTAAACCTAGACCCACACTTAGGATAGATGGAGGACTGGATGGATATTAATGACAGAAAAGAAATCGCAGGAGCATGGGTTCATTCGCCAAAAAAATCTCCTCACATCCAGACTGCATTTTCTACACTATTTACGGACAGACGTTTGTCTCTCGATCACAAATCTACATTTACTTTTGCTGTGTGAAATTATTTGGCTCCACTGTGTCACTTCATAAAAGCAGAATGTGTCATGCTGCTGAAATCGCACAATGCCGATTCGTCTACAGTCTACAGAATACAGAATACCCAATCTTGCCAAAAGTAAGCTTATCTTGATATCGAAACCCAGCCAACAGTCTATCGCAGCAATAAAATTATGTCACATCACAGTCGTCTGCAGACGAGAACGCTGATTTTGAGCAACCAAATAAATGAATAAATGACAATTTTAACACTCATAAAGGTCACTTACAAGTTACAATGCATGGTGGGAAGCAAGAGAAAAAATGCATGGCATTTGCAGCCGAACACAAAAAAGGACGCAAGACGCATGTTATCAGAGGAGAGGACAGAGCAGACTGACTTCTTGTGCGTGCCAGATGATGCCATGAACAAAGCATTTCAAACAAGGTGCGTATTCGATTCAATGCACTTCTAATTGAAATAGCAATTAAAAAGTTCGCATTGCGGGTTGTATTGCAGTGCTTATCTATTTATAAATCTGTACTGAAAATAGAAATGCAATTGAACTTGTTATTACGCCGTAGTTTAGATTCAATTTGTCGAATTATCTAAAAATAAACTAACCTACATACCAATAACTAAGTGTTGAGTATGCAAAATTATTCCAAACAAATCTCAACGAATAATCAATCCTTTATCGAGACTCATCTTGCAATGCAATACCCCGTAAACTGAGTTTCAAAACAGAAAAATATTATCTCATTTTCAAGTAGGCAGAAAAAGTGTGAATTTCAAACTGGAAGGTGTCATTGAATCTGCTTGAATAAAAGCTTGATAAACCGCACCTAATAAAATCAGATCATCACATTCACTATTCGTTCTCAAAACATTAGACAAGTTTCAATTTGCATCAGCCGCCAAGAAATGATCACTGCGCAATGCGCACTGGAGGATCACCTTGCGAGCAATGTTTTTGAAAAATGACAACATGTGCATATCTGGATGTGCTCTTTGTGGTAACAAAGCAAGTAACTGATAAGAACACTGCATAGGGAGTGAAATGGATATAGAGATCAACCAAACAAGCCAGTAGGTCTTCAAGTTTTTCCCGCACAGATGACCAAAGATGCTAGTAGTTAGTCTTTTCTCTCTCTCTCTCTCTCTCTCTCTCTCTCTCTCTCTCGCTCTCTCTCGCTCTATCGAAACACGTGGCGTAAAATCACCTTTCGCGATTTCAAGGCCGAATCACTTGACAAGCCAATTTGCTTTGAGGCCAATATTAATTCAAGCGGATATACAACGATGGTGACATCAACACATATCGACAAGTTTTAAAGTTGAATGATAAGAGAATGAAATACATTTTTACTATATTTAAGATGGTGCCCTTTGCCTACTTATGATAGTAAACATTTCAATAACCAGAGCAGGGGGACCTGCTATCTAAACTAATATTAATCGACGCATTTCGACCGTTTGTGGGAAAAAAATAAGGTCACATTAAAATGTTTCCCAACCAGACGATATGCTATTGCTACACGTGTAAGAAGTGAATGGGTTATCCAGGTTGCGTTTGCGTACTGATAATGAGCGACAGTAATGGTTCTTTTCGACTTCCACTTTTGACCCCAGACTTAAAAAGGTTATCTTCGTTAAAAGAAACGCAAAGGAGCAACACTCTGAAACGTAGCACAGGGTCATTATATTGTAAGTTTAAACCTTTAAAATTATCAATTTATCAAATCAACCTTTGAAGTGAATACGGTATAAGTAAAGTGCAATCTGGAGAAATTTCACCCACGGAGAGACGAGAATTGATGTGCATCCCAGTTCTATTTTTCCAAACACCCTGTAAGCAGCACAAGGTCACAATATAGTGCAAGTGTCTATTTGTTTCAAAATAACGGTTAAAACAATAGCTGGTCTAATAAGCAAGTTTTGAAGATCTTACACCAACGAAGCAACGACAGCGCGAGCATAAAAATATCGAGAAAGATGGGAGTGTCTTTATTTTCGCTTTTCCCAAAACATAAATATGGACCGTGGCAAATTTGTGGACAGCTAATAAGTTCATGTTCAGGATGTTTCTCACAGACAGATAGTCACTCTTGTCGGAATTGCCAAGCAAAGAAACCACGTCAGCTGTCAAAGAATTAGACTCGACTCGATGTGTCGAAAGATGAGACTGCATCCTTGTAAGATCTGGCACTGATCCACAATCATCATCATAGGAATCAGAATGCGGCAGACAAGGTTCTCCTCAAGTAATTAATTGCGAAACGAAAGAAGTTTCCTCCATATTGTTACCCTCTAATGCTGAGGTACTTGAAATTCTTAAAAAATTAAAAAGGAGCTCTTATTTTTGGCATTTTGCCAATTACGAAATGTAAAATGTTTGAGAGCAAGATATTTCTCAATGTCAGCAATACGGAAATCACATATACGTATGTATAATAATGCCAAAGAAAGAACGCTTGCAGTTAGTTGCACCATAGCGTTGTATAAACCTGCTATGGGAACTGTCCACAAACCATCTACTCAAAACCAGATGCTTTTTCTCTCTTATCAATAAAGTGAATGGAAAAGGGGGCGCAAGTAGGAGGTTATAAAATACCCCTTAATGAAGTGTTCAAAGAGCAGCGAAAGTTCCTTGACTTGATCTTTGATTCAGTTCGTCTGAAATGCTAGTTAATTTGGCTATCCAGGAGACGAACAAGGAGCTGCGATGGCTCCTCACAGTACACCGAGTACATACAGAGTATACAGACGCATGCACGCCTGTACGTTCTTAGTACTACTAGTATAGTATAGTATAGTGTAGTGACTGATTACCTTTTAGAAATGACGTTCTATGAGTGGTTGACCTAGCATTAACAATAAGACAAGATTATTCGTAACACGAAAATTGGCCTAATTAGACGAGACATATACCCACTTTAAATGAGTCGTTTGTATAACATGACGTCGCTTCCAGTACACGTATAGTTAATAGAAGGGTGCCGGTGCGGTGCCGGTGGGGGAGGGGGGGGGGGCGTTATTAATATGACGCGATGTCTTGATGTGTGCAAAAGTTTGCCATAAATGACAGGTGCTGCTCTATAAGGAGTATAAAGGAGTCTAGGTAGCTAAGTACAGCTAAGTACAGTGGTTCGTTTACTCATGACGAAGTTCAGCCCTCCGAGGTACTAAAGCCAGCCACGTACTTACTTTGGTAATATCCGCTTTCATCCTCCAGTACAATTAAAGTGCTACAGATTTTTCATACAGGGGTGCAATATAACAGAAGTTGTTCATTTTTGATCAGCCGTTACCCATTTGCTGACTACGTATCGAGCGTATCTATTTTCTTCACATGGCAGCTACCAATATTTTTTTAGTTGCAACTTGCAGCAGATAAGAAATTAAACGAACCAGGCAAAACAAAATCGACCCGAATAATGCACTGTACCAACTCCTGTGTTTCGTGACGAAGAAAATACGTATTTTTATCAGATGATCATGAAATCTGCTTCCCTTCTCACAGCTCAATCGAAAATGCAAATTAATACCGAGATATAAATGTACGTAAAGCAATTGCCACCTATCACTCGCAATCAAAACGCAGGCCACTCGCACGCTGATCCGTATCCATCGCAACTACCGAAACCGAAAACCCACGAGCATCTTTTGTGTGCGATTGGACATGTTATCATTCTTAGTCTTCAACTAGATAACCCCCTACACGACGCGCCTATTCTCTATCTCAACCATCTCATCCCGCGCTATCCGCCACCCCTCCCCCCATACGACTTAATCCTAGAGACTGTTCAGGTGGGGGATTTCAATTATAAGATCCCCCTTGTAACCCCTTTAACCCATCTCATCCCAATCCCACCACACTACCTTCCACCTTCGCGTGTCTCCATTACCCCAGATGCCACTACCTTTCTCCCTCCCTACTACCACCCTCCTTACCACCCACCCCCGGCCAACCCCGTCGGCCACCCATCGCTGCTTTCCGAACGCCGCGTCCTGCGCCGCCCGAGCGCTGCCTGCCTGCCCACCCACCCACCCACCCACCCACCCGAGCACCTACAGGGGGCCAAAGGTACGGAAGGTAATTGAGACTCATTTCAAGTCATTTCGCTTAAACTTCATATCTCACTATTACTTGTGGTGGAGTAAATGAGGAAGGTTTCCTTAGGCCTTGCGTTGGTGGGAAGGGAAGGGAAGTGAAGGGAAGGTTAGGGAAGGGAGTGAATATACATAGATATATAGATATATATGCAATGCAATGCAAGTATATTATGTAGGTATAAATTCGGTGTGCTGTGGTACGGTACGGTGTAGTGTGGGGAGGGGTGGGGAGGGAGGGGGGCAAAGATGAGGCGGCAAGTATAATTTCATAATGGGTAAATCAATGCATACTTACGGTGAACATGCACACCGCACAAATTTAGAGAGCGTTATCGAATGAAGCGATAATGAATGAATAATAGAAAAGTTAGTTGGCGAATTAACTGAAATTGCTTTGAAGCAATTTATCAAAATGTCTCTTTCTGAGCGTACCCTTCGTTATTCGAGGTGGGAGGGGATTTCGTCGAAAAGCCAAGAAACAGTAACATTTCTAGAAATTCATTTACGGTTCAATGTTTCTCGGCAACATAGAACTCTGATGACAAGAATCTTGTCCTCGATATCGTAAAAAAAAGGGAAAAAATCTCTTACTTTCTAGTGAAATAAAAATGTATTTCATTTTTAAGAGAATGATAGAGAAAACAAAACGATGAATCAAATAAATGCATCAATTACCACGTCGTCGTATCTAAGATGGTGATAATTTATGCGTGGAAACTTCTAGTTCGTTGAATTGTACGCATACAACAGCCAATCAGGAAACAGTACCTAATCACAGATATCATCACCGTAGAACCTCCATAAGGAATCACATAGTAATGTATATGTGAACAACTAGGTTCACTGTTCACTGTTCAAAGATACCAACAATCTTCTCAACTCATTAACTGTGTTTTTGCTACCTTTCACGATTTTTAACCACTCCTTAAATCTTTTTTTCACGCCCATTAAAAGTTCGACCTCTCACTAAAGAGAAATGATCTCATATCCGTTGAAAAATGATTCATCCACAATTGAAAGTGTTGCGGTATAGATGATACCTTTCATTAGATATGAAGAGGATGAAGGCAGAACCGAATATACAACTGCAAATAAATAGCTCCCAGCGTTTTGGTTTTTCATCCAACATTTCATAAACCAGCTGGCATGATTATTTGTTGAATACCTATCCAGGATCAGGATCAGGATCAGGATCAGGAAGCTGATAATTGGGAAGCTAGTCAGTTAGCAGCCTATATTTTATTGATATTTGTGTATAAAATCTTGACAATTCCTAGAAACTGTTCGTTCATTGCATCATCACTGTTACGACCTAGAGTATGAGTTTGAATCGTCGAATGCAGAATCCAAACCCACCAATCTGGGATTTCTTGCAGCCGTGGCAACCGCGAAAGCAAAAGGCAACCGGTTAAGAAGTGTTGCCAACAAAAACTCTGGCGTGCTAATTTACGATTCTTTCAGCCGTTGAGAGAATAAGATAAAAAGGTGGCCTGATGTACGCATATGGCAGCCGGGCCCACCTCAAGAATACATATCAGTAGTAATCGGTATAGATGCCTCCAGTTCCATTTCTCCCCGAATCCCCACAAATGACAAGCGCAAAGCCCAAGACTCTTTGCACTACAAATAGTACCATAGTCGTTTTTATTCTCTCTCTCTCTCTCTCTCTCTCTCTCTCTCTCTCTCTCTCTCTCTCTCTCTCTCTCTCTCTCTCTCTCTCT
>QKMV01000976.1:0-18252 GCA_003287335.1 Lednia tumana
TTGGTCCACCGCAATGTTGCTTAACTTCGGTGATCTCACGAGAACCGGTGTATCCAACATGCCAAACCGTTCGGTTCATACTTTTCATTTCTACGTGTTAATATATATTTATCAAAATACAGAAAAGCTATTCCCTTCTATGGACCAAGGGGGTAAAGCGGACTAACAGCACGATGTTGAGATCAGATTAGAAAAGACACATTTTAAGAAGGTTTGAGGAAGTTGTAATGAGATGGAAAGTAAGGGAAAATTGGACGTAGGCTGCGATGTGGGTGCTGGAGAGAGAGGGGTGGGGGGGAGGAGGAGAAGGGAGGAGAAAGAACGGAACACAGATGATGGGGAGGAAGTAAGATGAAAATTATTTTATAGTGGTGTGCCATCCATATTTTAAAGCTCAAACTGTAGGTATTTCATATTGATCCATGAAATATTTGAAATAACATGGAAAAGGAATTTGTTGTAAAAATATATCACGAACTTCATTCAATTATTCATTTCGTAGATGGAAAGGGGGGTTGGTTAACAAAAAAAGGGTGACATACATAAAGTTCTAAGCAGCGACGTCGGCAGTTGTACACGTACTGATCGTTTCCTGTTGTCAAGAAAATATCCCAATATTTGCGTGGAATTGTCTAGAGAATACACGGAAAACCACTGTCTCGTATATCCGATCACCACAATTGAACCGTGACCGCTCTTACCGCAGATATCCCGTCGTTTTGGACCGAAGCTACGTATAAGATCTTCTAAAAGGTAGTTTAGTGGAATCATAGTATGTTAAAAAATAAAAAAGATTTCCAAATGCATGAATCGATTCAACCTTTTCCAAGCAGCAGCCACTAGCTTATATCACACGGAAAAATACCTCGTTCATAAGACTTATCTTCATATAAATAATCCCCCCCGTCTTCTTCGTTTTTTTTTTAATGTAACGTGTAATGTATCATAATTTTATGGATGTAATTTAAGGTGCCTCCATGCCAACGCTCGCCAATGTTTTGTTTTGCAGCTGAGCACGGCGTTGATCTACGACGCTGTGTACTTGTTCGCCAAGGCACTGGCACGCTTGGACAGCCCGTCGGTGGAAATCACCCCCTTGGACTGCAATACCGACGCCACGTGGCACCACGGCTCTTCTCTGATTAACTTCATGAAAGATGTGAGTAACATTCGTTGATTAGCACGCACGTATCCAAGGCACAAGCCAATTAGCTGCCTACTAAATAGTAATTACGAGTTTTATATATGCCTCGCTTGGATGATTCGCAAATATGAGCGTTCAAAGCGCCGTTTTTTGGCTAGTGGCGAGAAGGGAATGGCCATCGTCACGGGTAAGGGCGTCTTAAAAGGGCTTTAACCCCTGAAACTTAAAATATTTCACTTCTAATGGGTCGTTAGCTAGGAAATTCGAGGCACAAACATATAATGTTGCTTCCAAAGAAGCTCGAGGAAAACTGGTAAATCATGGAAATTTTCAGCTGAAGCATGCTCAAGTAAAAATCTTCGAAAAGAAATCACACTGGGAATATTTCGACCCTGAACAGCGAAGAGTAATTTTAGTCCAAAATCTGTTGGGTATAAATGACATGTCCGTTCATCTTTCATGCCTTTAAAAAAGCTCTGTAATCGGTAGTTTATGCTAGCAACAGTCACGTGCTTACCTAATGAATTTGTCATATTTTACGCACATTCCTGTGGTATTCTCGCGTCGATCGAGTCACCGCGCGCGTTGACCGAAATCTCGAATAGTTGTTATAAAAATGTCCACCAAAAATTTTGGAATATCATTTTAGACTACCATGACGCATTCAAATCTACGTTAAATTTTAATTCTAGAAGGTTATAGCATAGAAAAAGGAGCCACTCTAACTAATTCTTCTATGGTTATAGTACCTTTAAGATATGTTAGCGCTCGAAGCAAAAAAATATTGTGCGCCCTTCACCCTTCACAAATGATATTACCTGTACGTGTAGCATCATCAAATGTACTGGCCTCGTACCTATCCAACGAGTAGAAACATATTTCGGCTTCGCCACAAAATGTTGGCTTTGCCACGAATTTTGGGGTTCATCGTGTAATTTGGGCTTTGGCATATTTCTTGGCTTCACAGAGTCAGTTGGGCTCTTTAGGGCTTATATTTATGGTTCAACGTAATAAATGGAATTTTGCATTGATATGCTTCCACTCAATGGGCATTGCCTCCAAATTTGGGATTTGTCTTGATATTTGGCCTTCGCTGGAAGTGATAAGCTCTCGTGAACAGCGAAAACCTAATTTTTCTCAATTTACTGTTGTTTATGTAAAATATTTTCAAATGCTGTTTTCATCATAGTTTTAACACCAATTTTGAATCCTCAGTGCAACTATTAGTGAGCAACGAATCCCATATTAAGCAAAACTAAAACATCTGACATTTTTGGATTTCGCCTGCTTACACCCTGAAGCTCGCCCATTCAGACTTTTATGAACTCGACATCAATGCAGCTGAAGTTTATTTTTCGTAATGAATGTACACTTCTGGACGCAGAAAACCGTCCACTCGAAATATTTACTAGTCCTAAGTAAGGTTCGTTTGAAAATAATGTAGGTAAGCCGGCTACAAACCATGCTGTATGCCATGGGCTTTCTGGGCCTGTACCTCGATAAGATAAACCAGTTTTCCTTATCGGTTGATGCCTGCCCTGTGAAATGAGGATCGACCAAGCTAACACCACCACTGACCTATAACTTGTAATTTTGGAGATGCAGAAATAATACGAAAACTTCATGCGTCTTCTCTTTACAACTAACACATTAATGTCATCACTTTTTCAGTTTTTTGGAAAAAGTTGGTTTGCAGAGTGGGATTTAATTTACACTTTATTTAATTGCTTCTGTAATCTCTGAATCAAGCAAATGATTTGTTCTGAGACCCGACCTTTTTGATGACTGTAGGTTACCTCGTTCTGGTGGGCCAGATATAAAACAAGTACAGGAGATTAGATGATTAACGATGCCGATTATTACAACGCAGCAAGGGAAGATCAAAGGATTGTCATTTTGAGTATTTAACCATCGGAGTATATGCCTAGATTATCCAATAAAAGGTAAATGTTTTTCAACTATTACTATCAACAGTAAATCATTAGTGTAGTTACAGCAAGGGTCTTCGGACGACTAGAAAGAACGAAATCGTGCTGTTAAAATGAACTTTTTTGTGAATAATGAATGCTATGATGGAACAGACGTGTGACAACAACGTTCGTTTTTCAATCTTAAACGTTTTTTAATTATTCAGGGCACCTTTAGGAGATAACTGAATTTTCCTGTCGGGAAAGACTGAATGGGAAATAAGAACATCCAGTTATATTGCTTTGCCAGTCTGGTTCTGCTGCCATCGTGATAAAATGTGAAACGGGAGTGAACAAATATTCGGTATGCACGGTTGATATGATTTTTTGAAACCCCACTGATAATAAAATTGGTTTGCCATCACTAAGCAGCTTCCCTAAGCACGTGGCTTTATAGGCCATGTGCTCAGCCCCTACCTGGCTAACCTACACCGAGCTCAAACAAACCTTCATTGGGACTTGTATACATTTCGATAGGACGGTTTTCTGTGACAAGAAGCGTAAATAATCCCAATTTGACCAAAAAATCTCAATATGGGCCCAATTTTGGTTGAACGGGGTCGCCACCTCCGCCATTGATAAATTTGGAAATTTTCTGAATCGCTTAACATATTTGAAAAACCTGCGAATCAAAGATAAAAATCTCCAAATCTCACTTTTACCAAAAATCCATCGATAAGGACCCGGCACCCCCTCAAATGCTGCACTCAAAACGACCGCATTATCTGGCCTGTGGATAAAACGCCCCTGGTCACGGGGATGGACGTGGCCCGGAGTACATAAACTCTTCCAGTATTCGCTCTGCGTGGTCCAGTGGAGATTTAACGAGACATCCAACCCACCAGAGATGGATGTAAGCTAAAAGGAAGTCAGCCTCGCGAGGGAAATTTTGTCGATTTGGGCAATCGACTTGCGGCCGCTCAAGAAATAGGCTTGGTCAGCGCCTTCACCCTTGCTGTCTCTTAACTTCGCTGAGACCCACTGCCTGCGTATCCGATCACAAGATTTCAACGAGTTCTCACCACGCACGTAGCTTGGTTACTATTTTGGCGTTTTTTTTCCGCACTGGAATTGGAAAAACGTGGTTTTTCCTCGCAGGGCCAAAGCGCGCACCGCGGCTTGACTGGACTGATCCAGTTCGACAACGAGGGGTTCCGCAGTAAGTTCGAGCTGGACATCGTAGAGATCACTGTCGACGGCCTCCAGAAGGTCGGCACCTGGAACACCACCGAAGGCCTCAATCTGACGAGGGCACAGCCAATCAACGAGATGAATGGCAAGGATCAACTGCACAACATGACTTTCATTGTGCTCACCGCGTTGGTAAGATATTGATCTGGTTCGATTGTGTGGCGGCTAATGCGCTGATGGATCACTTTTTCTCATCTAAAGAAATGCCGAAAGTCAGTCTGATCGTGAAACGTCGCACTGTTATGGCCCTGTGTCTATTAGACAGTTCACAGAGATCAAAAGGAAAACAGGTCGTATTCCGTTACCTACCTTCCCAGACCAATCTCAGATAGAAGTAATCTATCCCGGAGATAGCTTCAAAGGCTCGAGGATTTCGATTTTCTTGCCCTCTCTTTGCGACAAAATGAATTGTGTCTCAGTTATTGTTGTAGCTCCCTTGAACTTGAAAAGAGACAAAACGGAGAGGTAAGAAAAAATCTGAGGACTACTACCAATCGGCTAAGATCGCGGCTTACTCGAGATGCAGTTGTTTTTTAACAGAGCATTTAGAGAAATTACGTAGACATTAAACACGCCCCTAAGATGAAATCTTACAGCTTGTCAGAGAACTCCAAATTGGGAAATGGAACTAAAAAAGAGACGATCGTGCCTTGCGCTAGATGACCCAGCATTTTTCAGAAACAATAGTTAATTGTAGAGGGGTATCACGGAAATCCAAGTGGTCACTAGAATCTAATCATCACGATCTCCGGATCTAAACACTCAACGCACTCGCAAGACCCTCCAATCGCACTCAAATTCAGCTTTCATTTTCAATGGTAATGTGCTGAGGGACATGTTTTGAGGGACATTTTTGGCCATGAACAGGGCCATAAAAGTTCAGGGCAAAAAAGGTCCCTCAAAACTGAGCATTACCATTAAAGGTATGTCACCATCGGCATCACCAAATTCTCTTGTGGTGCGTCATGCTGCATGTTGATTGCTGCATGTTGTATGTTGCAGAGCTCGCCCTACGGCATGTTGAAGGAGTCCAGTGAGTCACTCACCGGCAACGATCGCTTCGAGGGGTTCGGCATCGACCTGATCCACGAGATCTCGCTGATGCTCGGCTTCAACTACACGTTCGAGCTACAGCACGATCTGAAGAACGGCGCGTTCAACAACGTCACCAAGGAGTGGGACGGTATGGTGCGCGCGCTCATTGACAGGGTACGTCACACTCACTGTATACCAACATCAGCCTAAAGGGTGAATAGATAGTACAATCTTTGGTAACATCTGTCAAACCTGCTGCTCCTGTGCTACTTGACCGGTGCTCGTCCGATGCTCAAAAGATCTTGAGATCCAATCCGGACGTCCGGGGTTTAGTGCTCGTCAGGACTGCCATTTTTGAGTTGAAAATAGTAGGGGCTGAAACCGAAAACCGGAACCGTTAAATTGTATGTCCAACGAACGAAACTGGGAACAAACCGTGATATATTGGGCGGTTAATTTCAGTTTCACAACAGTCTAAAATCCATTAAAAAAATCTAATTTTACAATTTTTGTGAGCCGAAATCTTGGAAATTTTCACAAATTTCTTAATTTTCCTACTGAAATGGACTTAAAAAAGATAAGGTTTTGTACAGATTACACAAAAAAAACAAAAATTACGAACAAAAACCGAAACCAAAATGTTTAACGGTTTCATTCACTGGATTGGTATTTTCCATCACTGACTTGCAACTTCTTACATTTTTAAGACTCATGTCTTCTGTCTAATTTCAGCACTAATTTTCAAAAAAAATATCGTAAATGGGTTAAACTGCTGAAAGCTTCTAACAAACAAACTGCCAACGTTTCGCTAACTATATTGAAAGCTTCGTCGGGGCGATTGTTTGTTAGAAGTTTTCAGCAGTTTAACCCATTTACCAACAGTTTTTTTGAAGACTTGCAACTTGTTTTTCCACTCGCTACAACTAAACTTGTTTTATCATACCAAATACCAAACTTATTTTTAGGTTTTGTTCGAATTAAAGTGATTCATTGTTTGGCACTTCTGGCAAGACACATTTCTGGTGGTATATGAAACATAGACACATGAAAGAAACTACTAAAAATGGATAGAAACCTGATCAGAGACCTTTTACCGTTTCACCAGTGGCTCCAAAAGGGCGGTGTGGGAAAAAGTCACGCCGCTGGTAATTATTGATCGGTGTCACGAAAAGGAAATTTGATGGGCAGCTGGAAGCCCGTGAGCTACCACGAAGATCGTAGCCACAAAGGCCGAAAAGTCAACAATGGGAAGTTAATTGTTTTTAGTGTTGGCTTTCGACGACGAGAGGTCAGCGATGCCTGTTAAATTTGTATTTGAAAGCTTCTCCGTCGAAATAAACGTGTTATCTTGATGCGAGCAAAGCCTAGTATTCTCGGCACGACAGAAATAATATCTAGAATTTGTTTTGGAATGCACTGGAATACATAAGTTTTATTTATGCACAACGTTAAAAATAACTGGAACTGGAATGATATCGTCGCTAATGCTTTACTTTTCCCTCGTGGCGAGAAGTCGTGGATAACCACAGCACACCGCTTGTTCAAATTGCGAACGAAATTAGCCAGCACCGGATAGATACTGGCAATTCAAAATATTTTGCTTTTTTTGCTCGACGCCAGCTAGAAATTCGATGCACGAGACAACTGATCGGATGGCGCGCTTGACGCGTTTACATTGAGAGCGATGAACTCACAATAGTTGTGCTTTTTCGTTCGAATTTCAAACGCGCTGAAAGCTTCTGAAGTAACGCGACGCTTTAAAAGGATGCTAACAGAATTAATTGCATCTTCCGCGATTGGAGTCACTTTCGTCTTTCCTGTAATTACTCTCAAACTAAAATACTTAAAAATCTCCGTTAAACGTTCATTGAAGATAATCTTTCCTCAGAAAGCCGATCTGGCGATTACCGATCTGACAATTACTGCCGAACGCGAGAGCGCCGTCGACTTCACGATGCCTTTCATGAACCTCGGCATTAGCATCCTGTACAAGAAACCAACAAAGGAGGCGCCGAAGTTGTTCTCCTTCCTGTCGACCTTCTCGTCCGGCGTCTGGATCTACATGCTGTTCGCGTACACGGGCGTCTCGCTGGTCATGTTCATCACCGGCAGGATCTCGCCCAAGGAGTGGAACAACCCGTACCCTTGCATCCAGGATCCCGACGAGCTGGAGAACCAGTTCAACCTGAAGAACGCGTTCTGGTTCACGATCGGCAGTCTCATGCAACAGGGCTCGGAGATCGCTCCCATGTGAGTCCGAGAAAATAGACGCGAACCTGCAGGCAATACAGTTTATATGCCTTTCTTCAGCTAGCAGCTTGCAAAAGAGCAACATTGGGTTTTTAAGAAATAACTTATTCACAATTTAGGATTGATGAGTGCTAAATAAAATTGCTAAAACTTCGTTATCGTTAACTGTGCTGTGTGGTATCGTGTTTTTACGGGAACGCGCTCCGTATTTAAAGATTTATAGCTCTAGAATGAGCCGTAGATGTTCCAACGTTTCGACCACGCTGGCGTGGTCCTCCTCAGGAACGGCTCTGAAAGCTTCTGTGACACCATGCTGTCTATTTCTTCAGGAGTTGAACGACTCTGCTGAAAACGCTGCAAACGATTGCAATGCTTCAAAAGTTGAAGGAATACGCATGAAAAAATATGCAGCATATTTTACGATACGTTGAGCAAGTTTTAGCAATTTTACTAATCATTCATTATTACTCAGTTTGTGAATCTCTTTTTTTTAAACTAATGCTCGTAAGTTAAGGAAAACGACGTGAGCCTAAAATGTATAACTGCAAGTGAATTTTGGGATTGTAATTTTCACTGTTCGGTATAGCACCGTGAGAGAGAGGCATGCTCTCGCGAAAGATCCCGCTCTCGACCCCAGCGATCACTGATCAGCCATTCCGCCACATGGCTATTGTTGATTTTCCACACGAAAATGCAGGGATGTTGAAATTACCATAATTTATGGCCTTCTCCTCATCGAATCTTTCCAATTGTTTATCTAGACATCCAGTTGACTGCTCGCACTGTCTTCAAGAAAGCAAACAAATAGGAATGCTGGGAAACATACGTCGTTATTGGATTTTCTTCAGACAACTTAAGCTTGAGATAGAGTCACATCTTTCTGTGTCATCGATGATACGGCTTTTATAAGCTAACTGAACGTGAGATGCGTGGAATTCCGCAGAGCGATCTCCACGCGGATGGTGGCGGGGATCTGGTGGTTCTTCACGCTGATCATGGTGTCTTCCTACACGGCCAACCTCGCCGCCGTGTTGACCGTCGAGTCTATGAACTCGCCCTTCCGCAACGCCGAGGAAATGGCCAACCAGAACGTCATCAAGTACGGGGCCAAGAAAGGAGGATCGACGGCCAGCTTCTTTAGGGTGAGCGAAAGGAATCTGAACGCATTGCTGCTAATATTGGTGCCACCACACTCCTTTTCCTAAAGAAAGCATGAACTGTGATACTTCGAAATGGAAATAAGAAAATTATTCACTCCCCTCGGGCACAATTCCCATATAAGGATGTTGCTTTGCGTCAAATAGGTGGTTTATTTTTGGAGTTGGGGGTTTTATGATTGAGATATTTGGTGCTGTATCTAAATTGGAAATTACAGTGGTGAGACATTTCAGCCACTGAATCCAACTTTGCAAAATACAGAGAAGTTAAATGAAATACACAAACAAAATGAAACCGTCTATGTAATACAACAATAATGTTCGAAATTTTGTTAAAACCATTTAGAAACAAAAGTCGGGATCTCAAAAATAAAGAAAACGGGTAGGCAATAACAAAAACGGTGGGAAAATAGCTGCTTGAGACAACTTTATCAACAAAATAAATCAACTTGGGATAAAAGCGTTTCACGCCGAAAATTGCTTGCCCTTTAACGTTCATAACGCACAATCCAACGTCCCGATTCTAATTGAATCTTCCATCTCAATCAAGCTTGGTGGTCTGGTAGTTATCCGTCCAACTTTATAAGAACCAAACAGTTTGGCGTGTTGCATACTCAGGTTCTTGTCAAGTCACCTACACGTTGGAGGGTTAAAAGTCTATAACAGATTCACTCGTCTTGTCATCAAACTCTCGACTCCACGGATTAGTGGTGGATCCTTGTGTTCGAGTAAGACAATCATTCGGAAGGGACGTTAAGCAGTGGTCCCCTTGGTACTTTTCGAAATGAAAAGGCTACATGCCGGTACCGGGTTTGCCCCCTTCCCTGTTAAGATTCATAATCACGCTCATTATCACAATGTTATTCACCGACGCCTACAGACCAGTGCCACAGGGCCAGTTGTCAATACAGTGCGTCGTAAAATGCTTCAAAATCAAAAATGTTCCCCCTCAGGACTCCGGCAACGAAGTGTACCAGAGAATGTGGACGTTCATGTCGTCGAACCCCGACGTGTGGACTGACTCCAATGACAAGGGACTCAACTGGGTCAAGACCAAGAATTACGCGTATCTGATGGAGTCCACCTCCATCGAGTACATCATCGAGCGGGACTGTGAGGTCACGCAGATCGGTGGACAGCTCGACGCCAAGGGCTACGGGATAGCCATGCGGAAAAGTAAGTGCAGGATTGGGAAACGAAACTTTCTGGATCGAGAATTCTAGAAAGTTTTAGTGCTCTCACAACTGAGCTTTCCGGGGACACTCTTATCGCTTCGCTAGCGAGGTTCTGGGTTCGTATCCCGGTTTGGGTGTACATTTTTCCCGCTGCGCATCTAATCAGAGAACAGATCTTTCATTATTTAATATCAATATCTATAAAATATCAATATCCATACATAAAATTATGAACTTCTTGAAATCACTTTTCCAGCGTTACTCGCCTTTATTTACCTACGAAAAGCTTTGTGTGGGCTTTTAAACAATCCAAAAATTTTACAATATTGTAACTTGTAAAGATTGTAACGTTGGGTGCCAATGTAACTTTTAAAGGACAAAAATAACTGAACTGATGTCGAGCCGTCGGAGACGAGTCCGTATTCCGGCGTGGTTGATTGACGAATGCCGGCAGTGTAGATGATGAGCAAATAATAAGCAGATGATGGGGAATGGCAAGATACACAATTGAGACTAGATCTTGAAGTTAATAAGTTTGAAAGTATGCCATAAGGGCCAATACGGAAGATGTATGAGCACGCCAAATGGGCCATGCTAAATATTTAAATGACAGACTATGTCGCGTGGACCACCATGGTCTAGACGGCCCGTCCTGCAGCTTCGACGATCTTGCACTATCCGTTCCGAAGGTTGAGAGCACACGGCTATTTATACGATTGCTATGCAGCGAGCAAGGTCGGGCATTCACTTTGATACGGCATCGAAAACCGCCCCTTAAGATTCACGATTGTGCAACGGAACTTCTTACATTTTCAACCGCTCCCCAAATCCTTATTGAACATAGGACAATAATATCAGTTCCGTTGTAATATTTCAAAGATATCTTATCCAATTTCGTCACGGTTTTTGGACACTAAAATACTGTTTTTAAATTTCGGGATGACCATAACGAGATCCCAAGAGCCACAGCTTGACGGGAGGGTCTCGGGAATAAAACGGGTGCTAGTAAAACCGGGTGTGTCTCGTAGGAGAGTCGGAACTATCCTGTAATTTGTCTGGAATGGTCATGGGAAACCACGGAAAAGCTCGACCAGGGAAACCGATCACCGGATGCTAGAACTCCCCGATCACAAGACAGACACGCTCTCACCGCGGCCATCGCAGCGTAAAATATATTACGGTCGCTTTTTCATCGAGTTTTTCAGGTGCAAGCTATCGCGACGCTTCACCGACATTTTATCCGAAATTTTATACGTACTTACAAAAAAGTACAATATTTTTATTCAAATATTGTGAAAACCTTTTGTTTTACCAGTTATAGAATGAACTGGGATCACAACAGCGTCTGGATGAAGAATGAATAACATCTTCATCGAAAATCTACGACAACATAAGATAAAGTCGAAAGATTAGTTCCATGTCAATAAATACAAATCGGAAGGTAAAGTTTACTTCCCGTATTATATAGGTGAAGAGGGTAAGAAGGAATGCCGAGGTGTGAAGTTTATCCTCGTTTTGTCAGATTGGCGCCAGATATTTACGAGGACGCTACCTGCGAGTAAGCTATCGATTTATTTGTTGCAGATTCCACATACCGAAATGCGCTGAGCACGGCCGTGCTAAAGCTGCAAGAGACGGGAAAACTGACCAATCTCAAGAATCGCTGGTGGAAAGAGGAGAGAGGCGGCGGCGCCTGTGCGGTAAGGACACTCAATTCATTTCGATCCGCTCTTCTTTCAAACAAATTGCACGGGCGATTCGATCGCAATAAAAGGGGAGGCTGCAAGTTCAGTACCTATGGGTACTAGACATCGTTCGTGAATGCTCAACCGATAAATATGAATTTCTCTTTGATATCTCTTTGATACTGTCTGAATAAAATATCTTAATGGAGTTTTATTTATGAACCAGCTTTTTTTTAACTCAACATTCAAATTTTGTGTAAATAGGTAACCTAAACTGCTGTACGGGTCAATATGTCGCTGCGGACGAAAGCCCTGTTGTATCCATTCCCAATGGATTTAAAACTTCTGGCGAGGAGGAATTTTTTGGATGCGAGAATTATCTCCTGAGGATTAAAAGTAACGTTAAACCTTGTTGATCCATTGTTATGTCCTGAAAACAAAATCGTGTTTTAAGCTTTTTGAACGTAGATTTTACTCGCGATCAAACTCATCACGCTTACTAAAAACTTTCTAGTGCAATGAGAGTTGTATTTTCATGATTCAGAGAAAATCCGTGATGAAAAACTTACAAAAAAATACACACCACCTCTGGAAGTCTCCGCCAAATTCAAGCCCAAACATTTGAGTCGCATTATTTGTATAATCAATTTGCTGTCCTAGTTATTATCAGTGACATGCCGCTTGGCGCTATCTAGTAGCTAGCTAAACATCACTCTTGTGTTATCTATGTGCGTGCAATGCAATAGAGCCCTCAATAATATATTGACCAGTGTTCCCGCTGCAAATTTGAATCTACCATTCTTGGTGGAAAATCCTGGTGAAAATTTGAAGCTCACTGAATTCCCAAAACAACACACACACACCTAGTATACTTGTTGTAAAAGGAACACCAAAATAAACATTATCGGTCATCGAATACGTCCTCTATGTAGTCCTCTATGGTGTGTGCAAGAAATTCTAGGCACCGTAGTCGAGGGTGAAAAACCCTCACGAATCAGCCTTCGAAGCTATGCAAGATTGCGCGAATCAAAGGTTGGATGGGTGATCAATCATGCCAATGACGCAGTTATGTTCGGGAGTGAGGTAGAAGGGTTTAAAGCTAGTTCAGTGGCTTCGCTCTCCTTGGAATCAACCTCTCGACAGCAAGGATTAGTGGAGGAATCCTGCTGTTCGAGTTTTACTGTCCTTCGGAAGGGACGTTAAGAATGGTCTCCTTGGTGAGTTTCGTCACGGGTAGCGTACGTGCCGGCACCGGGTTTCCCCTATTTCCTGTTAGGTTCATTATCACCCTCATTATTACCCTATAGTTCACATTTATAATTACTCTCCAACCTCGCTAGCGAACAGAAATAAATCTTGGTATGAATGATTACCCATTCATCTTTGGTCCGTCGCAATATTGCTCAGCTTCGGTGATCACACGAGAACCGGTATAACCTACAAGCCAAACCGTTCGGTATATTTAATTATATTTCGTATTTTGTTGTACTTTCTTGACTTCTCCCATACAGTACTATGTTTTTATACCCAAACCATATTAAAAAAAAAGTAACTGTAGTCATCTGTTTGCCTGGAAGCCTACTGGAAGCGTACTGTGCGCCAGTTATGAGGGCTGTGGACCGTAATCCTGAAACAAAAAATCAGCGCATGTAGGAGAAATAACTAGACGTTCTTGATTAAAATTGGTGTCCACATTTTCGGATTTACTTGGAGTCATGAATTTTTTAAAGTACCTCATTTGAGAAAAGTTAGGGAGTTGTTTGAGGCTAGGCTATATGCACCTTTGGGTTGTGGTTCAGTCTGGCATCTCTATGTATTCTTTTTCAATACACTGTTTTTTTCTTCAGATTTTTGGAGCATTTTTAGGGCACAAAAAGTGTCAATTCCGAAACATCTAAACCGATAAAACGAAGCCACTCTCCATGCTGGAGCATAAGCCAGTTTCAAGGACAGCTGACCGTCCACAGCCCTCTTAACTCACGAGGTTTTCGGAACGCAATTCCTAGGCCTTCCTGAAAGTGTTTCTGTTTGTCACACGGCGGTGCAGAACGGCGGCGGTGGAGGCGCCGCGTCGCAACTCAGTCTGGGTCACGTGGGTGGTGTGTTCGTGGTTCTGGTGTCCGGCGTCTGTCTGGCCATCGTGTTCACCATCATCGAGCTCATCTACGACGTCAGCGCCACGGCCTATCGCGAGAAGGTGGGCAGCTCACCCACTCTCCTCGCCCCTGAGTTGATTATTATGCACTACACTTTATGCCTTTACTTAGTTAGGAGACGTTAATTACGACTATATGTGGTACGTGCATTATTTTATACAAGAGGAGATCTATGTGAAGTTTGCATGGGATCGTTCGTAAATTGCGCTCATGGCTAGCTTAAACTTAAATTTGCATATACCGTTTCTCATGAAACCTTTCCAAAACTGTGTGTGTATAGTGATCGTGAGGGATGTGTTTTGAAACTGCAATGGTCGCTCGCGAATGCATAATCTTTTCAAAACTGTTTGCTTTGCTCCAATAGACGACTTGCAACAAGGCTTAATCCAGAGTCAAAAAGGACTCTACAAAAGAGGCAACAAGTCTACATGTGTGACATACTATTGAGAGACTGAGAATTATTTCAGGATAACAAACTTTAACATTTATTTGGGTCATTTTATTGGGAGGATACGCCATTTTTAAAAGTCAGAAGTTCATAAAATAAACCGGTACTGCGAACGCATAATGAAGTCCTTTTGCATGTTACGCCTCGACATCGAAACCCTGGTTGCCTATCGCAGTAATAAAATGGCGCGCTTTTTTACTTTTTTCCAGTGACAAAAGCAAGCGCTTTTGAGCAACCAACTAGACGATATTTTGAAAAGTGACACAGATCGCTCGAAAAAAATCGTAGGGGAAATGTAAAAATATTGTATGTTTGCATTTTAAGCAGAACTAGTACTGGCTTACTGGACTGAATTTTAACTAGACATAGTAATACCTTAGGCTATTAAAATATCGAAATTAACTGAAATAGCCCACGAAATTTTCAACGGTGTGTTCCCTCCCCAGTTTGGTTTTTTGGGCTTTAAAAAACAACGGCTACAGTTTTGAAATAAGCTCGGTTTTTGCAGGTTTTTAGGTTACGGTCTTGGTTTCGGTTTTAGTCCCTGTAGACCAGTGGTACTCAAACTTTTTTGGTTCCGGGTCACTTACAACAAATACGTGACAGTGGGCCGCAAAGATTTGATTATTATGAAGAATATTTAAATCACTTCAAAAATACCTGCCTTTACTCGAGGACTCAAACCCCGGACCTTTTGCGTACATAGTAACTACTCTACTACTGAGCTATGCAGGTTACGGTATTTCGGAAGTGATTTTAATCTAGGTCCGGGGATCGAGTCCTCGAGTAGGCCGGTTTTTTATGAATTGATTTTAATATTCTTCAAATTAATACTATCCATGTATTTGGCTTTAAATTTGTAATCCTTGCCATCTCAGCGTATCCTACGTGTTTTGGAGTTAGTCGAGTAGGTTAGATTGTGATTGCAGCAAAGCATCACTTCTTCCAGAGCGATCTTAGAAATATGTGTAAGCCTCGCGGTTCAATTCTCCTTGTGAGATCTACCACTCAGAGTTATCCAATTCACTTCCGAAATAATATTAACACACTTATGACATAATAATACAGAATTAAATTTTAGAGGGTATGTATAACAAATTCGTATCTAAATGGTGGTGAGCCGCAGTTTGAGTACCACTGCTGTATACGGTAGACCGATTTTCTGGCTATTTTCAACATAATACCTTCTAATTGACCCGTTCTCCTGCAGGTGTCGTTCCGCACGCTAATTATGGAAGAGCTCAAATTCGTCGCCCGATGCCGCGGATCCACGAAGCCGGTACGGAAGTACAACAGCAGCGACGACGGCGACAACGACAACGACGCCCACGGCGACGCCAACGAAGACTTCGGCCCCATGACGTCCTTCGACTCGGGATTCAGGGCAGAAGCGATGAAAGATCGATTGAAGCAATAGAAGCCTACTCTCTCAGTGACCTATCGAATTGAAAGAACAATCTATACATACGTTTCAGAATTTGTTATTTTTAAAGACAGAAGATAGAAAATATGTACATCTTAAATTCTATAATGTATCGATAACATTTGGTAAGGCTAACTAAATACCTCAACTGGTTTCGTTTTTTACTCACGTGAAGCGAAGTTTTAAGATTGGTTGCAATTTGCGTGGTATGATAGCTATAAGTGTAGCAGACTGCATATCCTATTCAACACAAAATAATTAGCGAATATTGCAGATCATACTAAATATATTTTAATAGCACGAAAGTAAAATTAGTCGTCTTCCTTTACTCACTGTATTTATCACATGTACTTACTACATAGCAAATAGTTTCCTGCCAAACATTCTGCTTCGTTTTAGCAGTTGGCTGAAGCATACAATAAAGATTTTTTAAGTTTGTTTCTGGCAATATCTTAATAGTCAGTCGCTCAACAATAAATAACCTGTATACTTCCCTGTTATTCCTGATGATACTTCCAGCGTTACAAGTAAGAAGAGGTCACTAGAAGATACGGGTCACCCACGTGATCTTGGAGGTTGTCATGGGGGTTACAACTCAGAAAAACTATGCGTTAGATTACGAAAACTTTAAGAGACGATGTGTCATGTTGCGGTGTAAGTATATTAGAAGTTTGGTCGAAATATAACAGCAGCGTTCGGAGATGTAAAGAAGAAGTTAATTCGATCTAAATTCGGCGGTCATAGCAAAGGCTGCGGCGAAGCGCTAGTCACAAACTTGGTAACAGAAACGAAATGTGCACTGCGATTTCGCTGAAAGCTTCACGAAACGTGTATTGAGATACAGTGTAAATGTGTTATAAGTTACATCGACATCTTGCGATTAGTTTCGAGAATATCGGCCCAAACCGCCGAGCCAACTTGGGTGAATGCTATGTTGCAATAATGTAGTCCCGCTCGACAGCCCGTGTTTCAGTTTTTTCCTTTTTTCCTCAGATTTATTTGAAGCGATCTATGTCAGTTATAAGGAAGACGTTTATTTGGTTGCTCAAATTCGTTGTTTTCGTTCCTAACACTCTGAAGTAATTTTGTTGCTGTGGTAGGCTGTTGCCTGGGTTTACGATATCTAGACACAACATCAGATATCAGAGATTCGATATCAGTCACAGTGGGGTATACAAAATAATAATCAAAAGGAGATTAACATTAAACCCATCGTTGCACCATGGGACTCTCTTCTATTCGAAAGTCTGGTAGGGAAAATATGGTTCTCACTCACCTGCGGAAAGGAAATTCTTTTCTTACTCATGGCTACCTGTTTATAATCGAAAAAGTTGTGCCAAATATAACAGATGTAACGAGGTTCTTACCAATAAACACATTTTTACAAGCTGTAGTAAATGTCAAACATGAAGAAGGCACTTCAATATAGGGTACGTCCTCTCGGAAATATTACCTGATGATCCTAAAGAGACAGATACACTTTTCAAGTTTTAAAAGCCACAAACCTTATTATTCAATTTAAAAAAATACAATTTTGAGAAATGCTAATTTCACAATTTTATTTTACTTCTTTGACCACTTTCTTTTCAACATAATTTTTCGACGTGCTGCATATTACCACCCCCACAAGATGTGTGAGGCACGGCTAAGCGCTAGAAAAAAAAGTTTCCTATTGGTACGATTGGGTATTAGGTAGGCGTAAACTATGACTCTGAGATCAGTGTGCGTTTTCAACAGTGTGACAAATTCTGGTTTTGGATGAACGTAGCGAGCGGAGCGAAGATTTCAATTCAACTTACCGTAGAAAAAAGTATGATTTAAAAAAAAAAAGTTAATAACTGGGTTAAACTGCTGAAAACCTCTAACAAATAAACTGCCAACGTTTCGCTAACCTTGCTGAAAGCTTCATTGATATAAACTTGCCCCGATGAAGCTTTCAGCAAGGTTAGCGAAACGTTGGCAGTTTATTTGTTAGAAGTTTTCATCAGCTTAGCCCAGTTATTAACAGTGTTTTTAATGACCCTGTTCTGTTCTAATTGTTTGCTTTGGTGATCCTTTTATCAATCGATTTGTGACCATTGAGCCGCTATCGATCGTTCTTAGCGCTCAATTTGCGAACCTTTTGTTATCGAGATGTGACCCTACAGTGCTGTTAGCCTATCCTTACCAGAGCCAATTTCAATCTGAAAATGTTGCCGACCGCATGACACAAAATCTAGCTAGTTGATTTCGGTCTTACAGCGAAACACTTTTTTACGAATTTTCGATGCACTTAAAAACTAATGCATCTAACTTCTGATTACATATGATGATAATAAACTACAAAAACCGAAAATTGTAGTGCTAGTGACCTACGCGTTATCCAGCTGATTTTGGAGTATTGTTTTGTTTTCGCATCGAAAAATAGCCGCCAGCATAAAAAAAACGATATTGTGTTAAACACGATTGATTATTTTGCGTCGATTGAATTAATTAGTCTAATTGTAATTGTGGCCGATGCCTATTGATATAAGAATGATTTCATTTTTTTTTTTAAATTTTAACGTTTAAGGACTTTCTCACCCTTTTTTCGACTCGCGCATTGACTGTTTAAAATCACTATAATTCATAGATGACACGTT
>QKMV01000977.1:0-18236 GCA_003287335.1 Lednia tumana
TTTTAAAAAAAAAACCTGGGGGTTGGGGGGGGGGGGGGGGGGGGAGGCGAAGACATTCACGGGCTGGCGGTCGCTTTCTCGTCCCCTGTCACCCCTGCGTTGACTTCTGCAAAAGCTAACTTATGAATTTATAAAACGATGTATGAAATCCCCTTACGCACGCAATATTAATACGAGATGGAAATGCGTTGGTTGCTATGATTTTTGGATAAGTCGTCCACTGTCTTGGCTTTGTTCTTGTATACTTTCTGACGATCCCAGAAACCTACGAAGCAGCTCACGAGCTCGTGTGGGAATATCATTTTCACAAAAAGATATGAGGATGCACTTTGAGGCACTTTATAACAAGTTTTGCCCATGCTGATAAAAGTAGCGCATGCCAAGCCTTTCATAATCCCGATTTCATTTAAACGTGGGTCCCTAAAATCCAGTGGTACTGGTAATACGTTGTATAGTCATGGGGGTGCATGTTTCAAAGTGATTGTTTAGCACCGACCACAGTGATTAGTTTGGTGATTAAGCTCTTTGAATCTATTTTGAGGTTATATAATATAACAAAATGATTGACTATCGATTATATTTCCGTTCGTTCGTGTCCAACCGAACGGTCCAGTAATTCTATTTGCTGTACAGCGTAGCGTGCTACAAAGCTGGGATCATGCGGTCGAGCATCGCTGATCGTATATATACTCTGATTTACCAGCTCGTTACGGCCAACGTTGCCCCGCCTGATTGGCTCAAACAAGCGCGAATAATGGCCACCAAAGCATCGAAACAAAGGGTTGGCAACCCTCGTAGGCAAGCCGAGTTGCCGATAATCAATAATAATTAGCAATGAAAATAGAGCTGATCGAAATAGGCCGAGATTAAAATGCTATCTGTGTGTGGAGAGCCATTAAAACTTATTCGGTTACCACGTTTTGGGCAAAGTTAGGAGGGGAACTAATGGAAAGAAATAAACATCTATTAAGGTGTCAGTATAATGGGATCAATGTGTCATTATGTCTTTTTAATTATGGTGTAAATCATGAGCGTTGAAACTATATATAGAACGATCGTGATTGGTTTGACTCGGTAGATTATTTGCTCGTAGGATCAGTCCAACATGTCAGATTCGGACATTTCAGACCCCACTATATAAATAATAAAACATGTCGGTAGGTTCGCCATTTTGGTACCCTATGAAGCGATAGTCATTGAACATCCGTGCGATCTATCATTTCGAGCGTGTGTATATATAAGCGAGGGTGTTAGATGATGTGAAGAATTCCGCGTCACAGGCACAAGGGATGAATGTTTGTAATTCAACTAAAAAACAAGCTCACTAAGCACGTGTTTAAGTGATTTTAAATTCATTGGTGTGTGTGGTTGCTGCGGGGTGGAAAAGATTAACGACGGGGCAGCAAACTGAATTTTGTACGAAGCAATATAAATTTTAAGCATGATTTGTAAGTGCTGGAAGACGTAAAATATTGCTCAAAATAAACGACCATTTGTTGGAAAATGTAATCTGAAAAAAAAACTCATCGCCCGTGCTTTGGATTATCTAAGTGAATTAAGATTTGCCATTGTGATACAGGAAGAAAGTAATTCTAGTGTTAATTAAATGCATAATGCACGTGGCATGACACACGAGTCGTAAAGTAACACATCGTAAATATTAAAATGCCAAAAATTGCGATTGGGCAACAGATATCATAATTACAATAAGGCCAAGGTAGGCAGCAGAATTTAATGCTAGATGGGTGAAACTGTTCCATTTCCAGTCGAATGCACCGCAAGCAGTCGACTGAATCTATACGAACCGTCGCCGAGACGTCTCCGCCGCGAGAGAGACATTGCTCCGGAGCAGTGAAAGGTAACGGACCAAGATAATACTAATAAAATTGTAAAGCCTCACGCAATTCGCAGCATATACGTCACGTGGTCCATTCGCGTATCGTAGATAGTCGTCGACGTCGTCGTGGTAGGAGGAAGTCGATTAATGGGAGAGCGAAACTAGTGAGTGGATCCGTCCGGAACGGGGAAATAATACTATCCTTCCGCACGGACGCCGCTGCCGCCGTCGTTGTCGTAGTCAATGCAATTTACAACCTTGCCACGATCTTGGTTAAGGCCATCATAATTATAAGTTTCCTTTATTGCCAGTCTCTAAATAAAACGGTCAATTTAAGCTTTGGATGTTATAAGGTGGCATGTTTGATTTGATTGCCGCATGGTATATTCGTTTTGAGAGATCGTGATTCGGGTTCCCCCACTTGCGTAATAGGTATGTATATATATATTTGTCGCTGAAAATTCTTGAAGCCGTTTGGTATTAAATACATGTTTGCGGTTAACGCTGCGAATTAAATACTTATTTGAAAGCCGACGTTTTGCCGAGTCTTTTCAAGGCAAATAACAAGTACAGAAAAAATTTAAATACTATTAAAAAACCTCAAAAGCTCCACGCTTATATGTATTGATATAAATTAATTGAAAAAGGGAACACAAAAAAAAATTAGAAAGTCTGCGCTACCTATTTAAACACGATTGAACAACTACAATTTCCAAAATTTCCACCAAAGGACATCACAATTTTTTACGTGTGTTTTACAGACAGTTGCGCCGAGAACGGTTATTGTTATGTGAGGGCAGATTTGATTGCTTATGGTTGGCGATTAAAATGGATGCAATGATTGAAATGATAATAATTATTTATTCTAAGCTGCGTTTTGAATGCTCGTGGAAATGGAAAAATGGAAATGGAAAAACGATTATCAGCGTATTCTACGGCAGATGGCACATAATTTTACGAATTTATTTATCTGGATCCAATTCCATTGATCACTCGTGAACCGCTAATCTGTAAGAAAAAGGACAAAACTAAAAAGAATTGAGCTTGTCATTAAATCGGAAATCTTCTTCGTGGCTTACTAGACCGTTTTAGTGCTGTACGACTCCCACAATGGATCAGAATTTAGCTCCTGGTTGAATGAGTTTCAATGTGAGAGACCAAGCAGCTAGGATTCACCCACTGTATAGCCGCGGTTTCGACTAATATTTCCGAGCATTAGATATGCGCTAGATGTCGATGAAGAAAATATTACTGGATGATTTGGCATGCTGGATACAACGGTTGTTGTGAGATAACCAATGCTAAGCAACATTGCGCTGGGTCACAGGCTGGATGGGTGACCGTTCATGCCGAGACTTAGTTCTATTCGGTTCGGGAGACAGGCTGGAGAGAGGTTTGAAGATAGCATACTGCAGCTTTACTCCTCTTGATACCAACCTCCCAACAGCACGGATTTGTGGAGGACTCCTGCTGTTCGTGCTGTACCGTCAGCGGTGGTCCGAATGGTGATTTTTGATAGGAGTAGGCACCGGGCTTTCTCTATTTCATCATCATCCTCATTATTACCCTATTACCGACGCCAAATGACCAAAACCGCAGGGTGAAGAGTCGAGTGCGTCGTTAAATACCAAATAATCGTAACAAAAACAATTATTATATATTTACGTCGTATCGATCGACACTTATTATTTGAGACTTCAGCGAAATTGAAATGCAGTTTGATTTTATTCGGAGTTTTATTTTTATGCAAAAGCTCAAAATCGTTTCATAGTTCCATAAACCACACTAGCCTATATTATTTGACCACCGAAGCTTTGATAAAAGACTTTATAATTCGTTATACCTCCCAACCCGGAACTTCCATTTCGATCAGAAGTCGAACATACTTGTATATCGAATCACACCGCGAATCTGTTCAAGTGTCGACGAACGCTACCGCATAGTTGCCGAGACAAAACCTTGTGTGACTCTTAGTCCGAAGCCAGGCCACTTTTCGCGGACGACGTCGGCAGGCTGGGTACCGAATTTCCGGGCCATCTCCGGGCGGGATGGTCAACGGAAATACGCGTCCGTCAGCCGGTTGTTTTTTAGTTATCGAAACGCACGGCATAAATTATTCCACAATTGCAGGCTACCTCCAAAACGTGCACGGAAATGGGTCTTGGTCTTGAAAGATTATGCATTGAAATCGCTCGACACATGTATACTACAGCATGAATGATCTTAACTGTTTTCTAGCGTGTTTGATTGTTTTAAAGAAGATTCGAGTAGCGATATTCAGTGGGTTTCAATGGAAGAATTAGAATGGATAATTAGAAATCTATGAAGTGAGCTTGAAAGATATGACTTGAATGATAATGTTCTTGGTCGTTTTCCTATACAGGTTTTCCTCAGAGGAGATTAGATTTTTAAGCTTCACAATTTACGCGATGATCCTGGGTTCCTTAACACATTCCGGGGACAATGATCAGCGGACATTTGATCTGACGATGAGATACACGCGTCTACATTGAATCTGTTTATCTCTGACAACAGCAGTTGGCAAGACGAGCACTAAAGCTCAGATTTATCATAAGGTGCGCCACTCACAAAGGGCGCGTGGATGGTGTTAAAAGGTGTTGCACGCGCTTAGTGTATATCCATCCTCATGACAATTTTATTGATTTTGTACAGAGAAGGGAAATGTAAATAAAGCAGCTATTTTTTACAATACGCATGCGCTGGCCGCTAGACTATTGCAAAATTTAATCAACTTCGAAATATATTATGCATTTTTTGGTTTCACAAAAAATTTCCATAATATCATACTTCATTCTGTGTTTATTAATGAGATGACGTACGATGAAATCTAAGGGGAGTGAATCGCGATGTGCCTCGAGAGCAAGTGGATTTACATATTATTCGACTGGCATATTTTTAACTACGATGTTGATTGAGGAAAGTATAATGCCTAAGAATGGAACAGAATCATGCTAGAATAATAGTTCAGTTTGTTTCAATAGTTGTTATTTAAAAACATGATCCGCTTAGAAGAGTAAATTAAATTGTGCTTTCGTTGTTGATTCAAATTGCTCCACATCAATTTGTTGCAGACAAAATAGATCATTAGACTAAGTTCTCAAGTCATTATAAATTCATTATAGTGCACGAAACGATTTCCCGAGCGAAGATCATTAAATTGAACATTATAAACACGTAATATATCATCGAACTCCATATAGTCGTTACACATCCGAACAATTTTCTTACATGCCTTTCCACAAATGGACTATCGATCTCCAGCCCTACGTGGCGAAAGATGACTATAAGCTTATTCGTATTCCTAAAATGCGCCCCATGTGAGAGCGGGCGGCATGGCATGCCCATTGGGTTGGGTGGACTTTTTCCTACTTGATTCCTGACGGCGAAGTCAGAATCGGATACGCGCTTTGAAAGATGGGAGACAGCTTACACACCGCGGGTGTCGAAATATAAATATATCAATTTCTATTGTTCGCTACATAGAAAAACAATAAATAGAGCTCACTTTTCTATTTTACGAGTACGGCGCGTACGTTATCAGCCACACCGGAATACAGCTGGAACAATGCTCGGTTTTATATGATTGAAAGAAATGCGCAACGCGATGCAGTAAAATATAGGTAGATGCCAATATATATACATATAGAGTTAAACGACATCTCAAGTTCAATTTGAGATTCCCTATGGTGCATGATAAAGTAGAGCGATCATTTGTAATAAACGCAACTGAAAATAATTGTAAACGCTCTTTAATTGTGAAGAAAGTGTGACTTCAGATACAGCTTCATATAAAATACTTTTTTATCACGTCATAAAATATTAAAATTCAAGCTAGCTAAAATACTTTTAAAATACTAACAAAGTCACTGTTAAACTCTACAAATCATTCCCATCCGTGCACGAGCCTTTCCGTAGCAGGTGATTCAAACTTTTTGGGAATAACAAACTTTTGCAACTTTCTTGAATTGAAAGTCTCACTTTCTCATAATTTGTGTACTGCGTAAACGTAGCCCAACGACGTAGAAATGGTATAAAAGAGCTTAACATGCTTTCACGAAAACAAAGCGTTTTCCTTCTGATAAAGGTAAATGTAACTTCCTATACTGTATAGGTACAGAGTTTGTTTATCGAAAATAAGAAAAACTATAATTGAATCCACATAAGTTCGCTGTCAATAAAATCAAACCCTGTAAACACTTAAAATAATTGTCTGAACTGAAACGGGAATCCACTGACAAAAGCTGAGAATTACAGTTTTCCATTTTATACGAAGCATGCTTAGTCGGTATTCATGGATTCAGCAAAAACTCTTCAACCCAACAATGGTATACGTATCAGTGCTTTCAGCAAGATACAAGGATTATTAAAGCTTCCTTCCTTACCACCCTTGAAAATTTGAATCCGAATAATCTACGGAAATATGCACGAACGTTTTCATAAAAAACAACAGCTTTGATTCCTTTCATGATAAGAAGAGTACCTATTATATTACAAAGTACACAGTTAAACAATTATGATATGCATGCACGAGTGCATATGTGAATGTATAACAATCACTAAATTGATCACTTGATCATGGTACACCATCACTGCGATCGCGAATAGCGATGGATTCTATAGGACAGAGACAATCGACAATCGAATGATTGTTAACTCGCTCAGCTGGTTCTAAAACTCACCATTAATTAATATGGCTATCTAATTAAACAAGAAACATAAACAAAGTCCAATGGCGTTTATTTAGAATGTTCTAGTACGTCCGAAAAGCCATTGCTGCTCTGCGTTTGATAGGGTATGGCAAAGGGGCATAATGTTGTGTTTACTTGATAGTAACGTAGTATATAATAATATATTAATAGTCCATCAGCGCATATCTGCAGGGGGGAAATATATTAAAGCTATGTTCACAATGCAACTGTGTAATTAAGATAACCATGTACCTCAGAGTGAAACTGGGTAGTGAAAAATATCATTTCGCTTATCGCGCCCATGACATAGTTAAAGTAAAATACAGTTATGGAAATTTGCACACACATGAGCATAAGAGTACAGGTAACGTTTGGATGGAAAATGGGAAATAATCCTGGAGTGGATTGCTATATACAATACAAATAACAATAGAGTTTTTTTCCTGACCTTATCGAATCTTTTTGCACGCGCGTATCTTTTATGACATTCCAGTCGCAGGACGGGAGGCTTTTAGCCATCAATTGATAGAGCGTTGGAGGTTTGGAGCTGCTGAGTTAAACAGAAGTGACTCTCTCACAATTTTTATATATATATATACCAGCACCACGAAGAAGTTGGGAGGAAGATTTGTCGATCAACACTCGCTCAACGTGCGCGAAAAAAACATTGTTTTAAAAGTGCTGATGATGAAAATCGTGAGAGGCATGGGGAGGAAGGGAGGGAGTGCGTGCAGCGCACGAAAATGGGTGACACGTGAAGGGGCAACAGCTTTCCACAACAGACTGGAACACTTAAAAAGCATGATGCTGAAAAAATAAAACAACAACGCTAATGTTATGTCTCCCGGAAAAGCAATCTTTGAAAACACTTTTCTATTCCGCCATAAGTCAATTTTCCAAGTTGCGTATTCAAAACGCGGCGTGATAAAGAATACTGATAATATGCGAGAATTCACATTTTTTCTACCTAGAGAGGCACCAGTACAAAATTATCACGTTGTTTATAAACGTTTGCGGCTTTCCGACAGTGGCATAAACGTGTAGCAGAGGGGATGTTGTCAAAAAGATCGACAGTGTATAATTGTTGAAAAGTTTGTGGATATAGAATAGGTGTTCATTAAGAAAGTTTTCCACTGGAGCGCGTCATGAGTAAATCCAAGCCAAGTTCTCGAGGTAATTGAAATTATAAACTTGATTAATTAAGTTAAAATAGTTGGTTACACAATTGTGGGAGGTGTACTTTTTAACAATTTTCAATGCCTCTAAATTTTCGTCCATTATATACAGTGTGAGCAATAAACAAAGAAGAGACGCCATTACGTGGCTTAGTTATATATTAGATTAAAACCCTAAAGTGCCTTGTTGAGAATAATTACGCAGTGAGTCAGTCGTGGGGTGCTAAATTAGAAATATCAAGTAGATTAATAGTAACTCTATTTCACAGTCACATTACTAGGTTTTATAACTCAGCCACTTATAAAAATTGAGGTACTCACATATATTTTGTCACGCAGAGATTTGTATGTGTCTCTTTTGGTATGCACGTCATAGATCACAGAAAATGACATTTTTAAGTTATCCTGCACACAGTCAACAAAATAATATCTGGCACTATATTTAACGTGGTTTGGCAGGCACAAATATATATATATCGTTGCTTGCCCAATAATTGTCACGAAACGTGAAGGTAATGGGACTACTTATCATTCGTCTACTTCTCATAGAGAAATCATGTGTATATTATAAGATAACAACATCATCGCCACGTGCACCTAAGTACCTTGCCCAGTTTGGCGATATTATTTCCCCCCAGTGGCAGTTTTGATTGGAGTTGGTGCTGCGCGTGTATTAGATGTGTATTGTTGTGTAGCTCGACTACAACAGGTGCGTTCTATTGTCGAAATTGAATCTCACTTCATTTCTTGGCATCATAGCAAGAAGGGTGGCAAGTAGACAAATTAGTAGAAGCACAATCATCCTGCTATATGCATTTCAAGTTCAGAAATCTTTCGTTTTTTTAGAATATGAACGTAATATTTTAACAGCAAGTCTGTCTCATTTTTTTGAAACAAAATTAGAATTATACAGCAACTGACGTAAATAGAAATAATGCTTTTCTCGTCTACTATTTCTGTAAGGTATAAGGACATTTATTATCAAAATGCTGGAGAAATATAGCTCCGTTGACAACGCAATACTAAGAGCCGATGTATGTTCCGTAAAATGTGCCCCACATTCTCCTCGTGTGTACACCCACAATTTACTTTTTTTAACATGCATCTTAGTTATTTTGCTTATTATAGAAACGGGTTTGCTCGCCAGAATACAGATCTGTTTTTACATCATGTTATTGTCCTATTAAAAACCCATGGCTATAAGTACAAATGGAATAGGACCGAACCGTCTGGTGCATTTTTTTGGTTTCGTTTCTAACATAATAGCAATCCACTCCCTGCTGTTAATGCAACCCAATCTAAAGGGCAAACTATAGAAAGCATTAGTTTATGCGCATGCATGTGACACGGACTTGTTTATGCGTCGGTTTGGGTTGTAATTTAAATTCTAGGCTTCGCACATTACGAGAAGTGTGCCTCTTGATCGGTCTTTTAACATACATTCCTTTGTTTCAAGTATGGCACACATTGTTTCAAGCACACATACGCCACCAAGCCAAATCCACGAAACATTTGTCTTCCAAGTTACACCCTCACATATCCATAACACGTGAATTTATGCACTGCAGAATATAAAGAAACGGTGTAGACTGCAGAGTGTATATAATTCTAGTAAGCATATGAAAGTTTCCATGTTTGTTACACATTTTATACGACTAGTTTACATTTAGGACAATGCAGCACTTATTTCTTTGACTACTATTTGTTAGGAATCGGCTGTGAAAGCTTAGGGGGATACGTAGGGAAAAACGTATAAATAAAGATGGCGCCTGTTGGTACAACTTTTCCTCACGCCATGCTATAAACGAACAAACAATATTATAGGGGAGAGGATTTCAGTCATTAATCATTGAAAATGCACGTATCAACCATTATCCATAGCCACAATAAGAGCACACACATAAAGCAGGCTACTTACAACCTACAATTCCCTTATAAATGTAACATCTTTCTCTAGAATGCTGAGAGATGATGCTTGAATTCAGGAAAAGATTCCGTTGACACAAGCTACCTTCCAATTAGATACATACTTTTATCTTGATCTCACTATAAAAAAGTTGAATGTATATTTCTATGGTCGTATTATGGTCTGAATTTATGTTGCACTTGCATGTGTGTTATAATAATGGTTTCCCCATTACTCAGGCTTGGCTGAGCTGCATGCTGGTAAGCGGAGATAATGAATATCGTCCGTTCAACTTAGGCTTTAAAGGGTTTGAGAGCAAACAAACCCATCTACAGTTGAAATTAAAATACAGGTTCAATTTGTCTGATATTATTTGAAGCTGATACAATAATGTGCAGTTCTTTTACGCTTTGAGTTCGAAATGTTAAACCAATAGCTGTATAGCCACGATTCCCATACCAAAGTAAAAATAGTGCGTTTTATTTTCCCAGCTGATTGCTCAGAATATATATGTTTGTTTTATTTTTAGCTATTCGTTCTTGTTATTTTAAATGGATGTTTGAACCAATTTGGTTAGATCACAACGGCTTTATTCAAACACTCGCTTAAAAGCAGATAGGAACCGCGCATAATTTTGAATTGGATTGGGACATTGGGAATGGAAATTTTGCTGAAATTTGCACCGAACACGTCTGACATCCGATTTTTCCTCCCATGACACATTGTAGGGAACGAAGTAAAGAAGGAACGACAAAACGAAGCAGACTTGGACGAAGACGGATTTACTCGCGCACTCGACTGCCTTACTGTACCATACTGGAGAACGCGAAACCGCGCACGAGTCTGGGTTAAAGTTTATTTACGAATAACCCGTGTGATTTAAACTTGCAGCAAAGAACTTTTCCCCGCTCCGAAATGTGTTTTTAAAGTTTTCCAGCACGAATCTCTTTAGCTCGATGCCACGTAGCTTTGTTTGCTTGTATCATTTCAACTTCCAACTTTTTATTAGCAGACCAGGGTAAATGCATTTTTGCGCACTTGAGCTAAAGAAACTACCACATTTTGAAACGTATAATTTATAGGAATAGGAAAAACGAATGAAATGCAATCTTAAAGAATTATAGCTTTGACGGGGACAGAGTTTCCATTACAATAATACCGAATGCTACTGCATTTTCCCACTTAAACTAAAACAAACTACCCTTTTTTTTGAAACCGTAATTTCAGAAACCCAAACGCATGTCTGCCTTGAATTGAACTAACAATTAGCTTTTCAATATAACCTTGACAAGGACGAGTAATGCCAATTAGCCCAGTTATTAGCTTGAATGATTCGGAGTTCCCTTCATCATTAACTGACACAAACACATAGTGTGTTTGCGTGATCCACAAAAACATATGAACCGAGCACGTTTATGTGCATGACAGCTCAGTGTAAATAACTTCTGAACTCTACCTGGCATCTTTTCATAATTGAACTTTAATCTCCATTTTATGATGAGAAGAAGAACATTTTGCACTTTGCTTCTCTTCACATGTTTCTTTAATGCAGTGGTCTGTAAAATCAGGACTGACCGCTAGGGAACTTTCCGAACAAAAATAATTACAAGCAATTTACGAGCATAGCGTGTTTTTTCCTAACAGACACAAAGGCAACTACAGCGCAAGTTTGTGTCGAGCGCCAAGGCACGCGCTTAAAAACGATCTCCGATTATTTGCGGCTCAAAAGTCTGATCACTGCATGCTTTCTAACTCGACGTCCAATATTTTGGATTGGTTTCTTCTTCGTTTTGAGAAACTTTAATAGTACGTGACCGAACACAGCAAACTTGTTCACGTTTAGCCGTTTTTCGCAAGTCTCTAGCCGCAGTAACGTATAACGGACCAACGGAAATCGAACGAGGGTTTTCTGAATCGCGCGGTTCATACGTGTTCCAATCCAAAATCTACAGCCACCGCACAGCATATACAATATACCCGCAGAAATCTTGCTCTGCATTTTGGGCTAGCCATAACGATATCCACACTTTATAAAGGGGACTTGAATAATGTTACTCTAATCCGCTGTTCAGAAGATTATGACCCCACAGCCAAATAGCCACAATACACTAACGCGCATTGGGCATATAGGCTCATGGCTTACGTCCTAAACACATCTAACACCCACAGAGGGGAGAACTGGCTGCACGGAAATTACGATTTCATCCAATTCCGCTGTGTATAAATAATTCACGAGTGAATTTGAATATCGAGCAGAAACGAGTAGACCGCTGGAGTGACAGACAAATAGAAATAGGAATAGACTAAAGCGATTATTAGGTTATTGATTCGAGTAAGACCAGATACTATTGATATTTTTGATGAAAAAAGCAAACAAATGATTTATGTAAATAAAAGTTCGTATTTTTTTGTTGTAGACATGCATGAATCTGAGTACCCAACATCATAACAGATGGGCATTGGGGTACAGACTAGACTACGCTGCAGGAAATATGTATTCAGTCGAACACACACACAGCAATAATAATTGCTCTTTTAAATATCACATGTAGCAGATCGGTATTTGAACGATCAAAACTAGAAATCCGCTATATTTTTGACCCACGGAAATCGTTTAAATAAACATAGATTCATACGTCGACTGATATTAGTAAAAAAACGAACAGTTCAGTCGCAGTAGATGGGTCTGAGCACAATCACAAAACGTTCCCTCCTCTGTGCACATGCGCTAGGCTGTGGTTAGGCTACCCGCAGAGCACGCTCTAGTTAATACAAAGTCTGGCCGGGAGCATTGTAGCATGCAACTTGGGCAAGAGATAGCCAAGAGACGCAAAGCATGATATCAGATTGAAGAATGATAACGTGAATAAACGATCATTTAAAAGGGGGTATTCACAGCGCCACGACGGCATCTCATTTAGAAGATGAATACTAAAATGAAACGCTCAAAGGCAATTAAGAGTTCACGTTAGATACGTCGCATCGGTAACGTGAACCCTTAAATCGGCATGCATACTGAAGCATCGCAAAAGTAGCTATGCATAGTGTGATAAAGACCATTTGTTGAAATATTTCACATGCTTTGAGAAGTCTTCATGTTTTCAACATATTGGTTTACATACGATACATTTAATTTCAAACTATAACTCTAGTCTGGCTAACCCCAAATAAAATGCTTGTAACTCCATCGTTATCGTGGTTCACAAATAGGTGCTATACCTAAATTCGAAGCGCGCTGTTACAAGAATAGCCTTTAGCGACGTGATAAATGTTCACTGCATATTAAATCTGTTATGAAAGAGCATGGCATCGATGTACCGGCCGTGGAACCAAACCGGCTGAACCCACGTTGGCGATGGCGCTGGTGGAGGACAGCCCCACCGGAGTGGGTGGTTTAAAAGAGGGAAGTCATTTGCAATGCAGTAATGGAGGGGACCAGTTTGATCGATTCCCAGTCCGGAAGGACTACTCGAGCAGGGAAACCGCCTGTGGGTATGTGTACACAGTATAAGTAAGTACTGTAATATGCAACTCTCGTGGCATGGCTCTCTGCAATCACATTCCAGTGGCGCCAGCAACGGATGGGATGGGTTGATTGCATTTCATGCAACCAGCTGCATTTCAAAACGAAGTGCACTCTCGTCTCGTCGTCCGCAATTCCGAAGAGTGGGTAATTCAATTATTCGACCACTTTATTTTAAAGATCGTGTTTTTAAGTGACGTGAGGGGAAATGCTTTATATACCATCATAAGTAGAGCGATTATTATTTTAGTTATGCAGAGGGATGCAAGTTTGCAAATTTTGTTAATCTCCCTCCGAAAAGTTAGTTAATACTTGATCACAGGTTGGTTAGGAAGAAGATGGGGTGGCTGAAGAGGGGAAGGAGGTTGATTCAGAAACACATAGACTGGTCGTAGCGTGTAATGAAGAGAATTACTTAAAAAAATGAGCTACTTTTATGCACGGCTAAAGTTCCACATTGCACGCGCACATAAGGGTACAAGCATCAAAAGGATTTCTCTTTACGGTAGAAGCCTATTCAGGCATGCAACCCTTTACGAATCGCGTTGCGTGTGTATACATATCCGTGGTCTTAATAAAGATAACGCGACTTACAGATTTGGACCAAGCGAATTAAACCACTGCCTTTCAAACTGTTCACCAAAGATATCTGGGCATAGGACGACAGTAACGGAAATTGCCACTGAAAGAAAAACTTGTCACAAGAAAATACACGTCTATTCCGGTTTCCTCGCGTGTGCGCACACGCCAGTTACTTTCGTAAGAATTGATTAATTCGGAAGAGATAGGAATCAGATTACGCCACCAAAGTCAGCGTTACTTCGACTCGAGAAGGGTCGCCCTCGGACCTTAGTTAGCATTTTCTTCTTCCCCTTTTTCAATCTATTCTTTCCCTAGGCGCGGAAGAAATAGATATTCTAGTGATATGAGATTTTCTTTGAATTTGATTGACCTTTCTCTGACGAAGGGTCAGACCGCACCATACCGCACCCTAACGCCTATGGTAGAGAAATGATTGCTCAGTCCTGCCATACGTGCTCTACATGCACAATAGGTAATCCTTGACGGCTATGAAGAGCTCTTTGGATGTTCGGGCGACGTTGAGAGGCTAGATGCGTCGAAACGCATAACAGACAAAGCTGCAGTCAAGCTCACATGCCCGAACAAACCTCGCTGGAAAGTACGTGGTACGTAGCAAAAAGGTCTTGATTTGATTTTATTAGCCATAAAGCCTGAAATGCTGGCTAGTGGCTGTAGGTGACTCGCAGGGCATGAGACAAGGCGAACTCGTCCGATGTTCATGGATCGCACCGTCGCACTGGCTTTGGCGCGGGCTCGAGTGGAGTGGCGACGAATGACGTTCGAACGGTGTAAGCGCATTTGCACGTGACGGCGACGAGGTAGAGAAAAAAATCGTTGGGAAGTAGTACATCAGTAGATTGAATTCCATTTCACGGGGTGCAAATACTTCGAACAAGTAGCAAATTGCAAAGAATTTCATTATGTTGGGGCCCCATTGCAAAATGTAGTCGATTCCTATCTCCTGTTTCATTAAAACTACATGTTTCAATGATACACGTTTGAAAAAAAAGTTTTATTAAATTCTACTTTGTATACAGCTATATGATGCTTATTGTGAAAAATGTTCCGTTGTCTTCTATCAGTTTATTTCGTCATATTTGTATGCATTCATATAAAATATACGAATGGCTATTCATAAAATGTGAGCTCATAACATTTTGCTCGACAGGTAGTCAGAGACAAAAAAAAAACAAAATGGTCCTCACGTAGTTATGAACTACATGTAGTAGCATATCCTTTTGTGTGAGCTAGAAGCATTGTCACAAAAGTGTGTGCTGAGAAATAATTATATTCGCGTATACAAAGATAAAGAGTGACACCCGTTCTCATATACCTAGTAATTACGTCAATGCAGTGCACGCGGGCGAATTTAAGGGTTAACAAGCAAGTTAGTCAGCGTTGTTCAGTCGCTCTCAAAGCACATGGGTAATGGGCGCAAATTTTACCCTGGTCAGTGAGGTCGGGAGGTAAACTAAGGACGTGTCCGACCATTTGGGGCCAAAGTTTGCTGACAAGCTTAAGTTTGAAGTCTACATGGTTTCTAATGGCGAAATTTAATGAAGAAAATGAGACGTGACATGTCCTTTTGAGTCAGTGCAAAACTGGGTTCGACCAATAATCGTTATGCCAGGATAAATGCTCGTGTACGCTCCAGATTGGAGCAAAGGGTGTTCGTAATATTCTCAAGCAAGATGCTGCCGACAAGAAAATTAATCTAAAGATGAATGACGATAGTTATATCTACCTGTCGTATTTCTTAGGAAACAGGTATTTTTTAATTCTAACGAATTTTTCCTACACGTTTTGTAATGAACCTCGAAGCCTCCTATCTTATGTATTTAGCGTTCCATGATTATAAAAACATTTCTGACTTTAAAGTTATAACGAATACTTGAGACTTAGCTAGGTGACATGGCGCTAATTATATATAACGAGTCTTTATAGGCATGGTATAGAAAGGCGCAAATTACTATAACGATGAGCATATGTAATAACTACACTTAGAATGTTGTCGCTGACAATGGTAATTTCCAGCTGACTATGAGGTTTAGCACAACCTCCGTTGTTGGACTATCTTTGTCGTCCACGTCCTTCTGAACCAGGCCAAGGGTGAGCGACGACGAAGGCGTTGGGGGCGTCGTTGTGGACGGGGGTGTAGCGACGACAGGGGTTGGTTTATTGTGCTACGATCACCGGCCTGTGTTCAAATGTTGTGGCAATAAATCGTTATTTTGCTGATTAATTTAGCAATAAAATTAAGTTGACCGTGTTAAATAGTCGATGAGTTAATTTGCGAGTCGTTTAGGCTTATCAGCTATTAGTACTAACTAGCGCCGCTATATTGAATTTGACCTAAATGTAATTATACAAAATTAACGAGTAAGCAATACATGAAATATGGTGCGATATTGTTAATACGCGCAGTTTAATTTCAGCAACAGAAACTAATTTGCGGTTATGCTTAGATTTCACTGAATAGAGTCGCAACAAAGTTTATGACTTTATAACAACATGCCATTTAGACTTGGAGAGCAGATCTTAATAACGCATCCAAAGTGTGACATTTACCTTTTTTAAATTCTCTCGAGGCAGCTACAAATACTTTTAAAATAAAACTGTACATATACCTCCGCTGAAAGCTGGGAAAAACGCACTATACTCATCACTCACCCAAACTTCGTGGGCTGTATTCACGACACTCAAGTGCTCCAGAAATTTCCTTCAAAAGCCTGACCGCGGTGATACGACAAGCTTTTCTTCTAGGACAGCGTAAATAGATAGATTTCAGATAGAAAATTCCCAGGGGATTCCATTCCGGGAAGCATTCAGATAATCTTTGGAACGGTGGGAAAGCCAAAAGCTCTGTGTATCGCTGAACACAAAACAGAAATTGAAATTTCTACAGAACATGGCTGGCTCGTCGGTAAATGAGTCAACAAAATTAGGGATACGACTGAGTGTAAGTGCCTGGATGCAGTCAAATGTAGCCAGTTCCTTTTGAGCACTCGCTTCGTGAGAAGATATACGGGGGATGCGGTGGATGAAGTATAAATGTGTACGCACGCCACATGGGAAATGATTTCCTGAAAAGCCTTTGCTTCCTGAGCGAAAGGCAATTCTGTTTGACTGGTCTCATTTCGTAATTGTAGACAATTTTTTCATCACAACTTCATTTTAAGATAACCAATCGATTAATTAAATGTTCCACGCGGTTACTTCAGGTTTGATTTGATCTAATTCCATTCTTGACCAACGGTTGCTCGACTAAAACTTCAGCTTGCTCTTTCCATGTGAAACTACTTCGAAAAAAGGAATAAAATAATATCCTTTCTAAGGGAGGATGCAATTTGAGAGACGAAAAGGGTATATGCTTTTTGTGTGTGTAATGGTAAGTGAATGAAAAATACACAAAGAAGTATCTTGAGACACGATCTCAAGAAATCTAACCCTTACCTTCAAGAAGCTATGTTGCTGATATCGACCAGCCGTTCTGCGTATATCTGGCACCATTCTTTACATTCTAATAAAATTCAGTGTATGCAAGAAGAAAAAAAGTATGATACTACCACCACACACAATATACCCCCTAAGCTGAAGGTTTAACGTTTCGCAACGTAAACTAGTTTCTACTTGCAGTTGCTCCGCGTACATTTCTTTCTTCTTCTCTGCTAGTATTGTGGATAAACTTTTATAGGAACATATAAAACACGTAGACAATTATTAATATGACTGGAGCTGCTATAACTATTCAAGTTGGCCTATATATTAGTAAAGAATGTACAAGCAATCTTGAATGTTATGTGGTATTTGACTTGCGTTATGTTTTATAACTGTATTTCGTTTGCTTTCCTAGTCGCGTCCACAAACCCGATGAGAGATATGCGGCAAGCAATCTGTTCAATGCAGTCACCGATCTAGATGAGCTAACCGGCATCTGAAGTGTGCTAGTCGCTACAGCCACAACCGACGCCGCCGTCGTCTAGTTTTCCAACAACTCTGCTTTATATGTGTTTCTTTTCTACACCGCAGCTAAAACGCTGCTTGAAACTTTCAACAGGTATCCTGACACGAACGAACGCCAAAAACTAGCTAGACGGCTGGTTGTTTTTTGACCACTATTTAGTATGGATGAAATGCGAGTTTTCCACGTCCTGTGAATAAGCGCCGAGAGCTCCCAGCGTCGACGAGCGAACTTTTAATCGCTTTTCTTTTTGAATAAATTACGCGATAGTCGTGCAATACCATGTGCAAGAAAATAATTACTTAAGAATATACTAATTACGTACATGTGATATTTCTCTACAATCTAGAACAATGCAATATTAACAACAGAGATGGTATGGAAGACAAGCTGACGTAACGATACTTCAAGTGAAAACACTTGGCTATATTCTCATGCTATTCTCACACCTTTAATTAGAGCACTTGTTTGTAAATTCTTAAGACTCACGTCTTCTGCCTAATTTCAGCACTATTTTTCAAATATTTTAGTAACTATATAGTA
>QKMV01000978.1:3040-18233 GCA_003287335.1 Lednia tumana
AGATGCTGACTGTAATCAAGGGAAGATTTAACCAAGCATATAATTTACCGTGCTGACAATCAAGGGGGATTGATTTTCTGGGGTTATAAGTAGATGTCCAAAGGGCAAAGATAGGATCTCCTCAAAGTGATTTTTTCTATCAATTTAAAGATACATATATTTTTATATGTTATTGGCGTGCATTTCAAGAGGCAGCGGTGATGCTTAAGACACTTGGTTAGAGTTACTGGTTACGCGAGGCTGGAAAAGCGTGCGTTTTTTTAAATGCTCTCGCATTTTCGTCAAGATTGAACGCCTGGCGCCATCTTCAGTCGAAACTTATAAAACTTTCGGCGTCGCTTTCCTTCTTTGCGTTCAAGCAGTGGCGCCTTCCACGTTCATTTCGCAAAACTAACTCAACGCGGCTGGAGCGCTTCTCTCTCAATAAGGCGGCTGTTTTCAAGCGCTCGAGTTCGAAGCCAAAGGGATAAATTGAGATTATGGGCGAGGCTTTTGCACTTACTATTTCACAGAATTTTTTTCTTTCTTTTCATAATTTGAGACTTCATCTTTCACGGTTATAATCAAAGACTTGAGAGCCTGGAAAACCGAATAAGCCTGCACAGACAAAGCAGTGTATGCATCTGTTTCGACCTCCGTATTTTGCACAGGACACTTCCTACAGAGAGACCAACCAATAATAATTAGGATTTAGATTACGAACACCTGATTTCATTGATTACGACTGAAATTCAGTAAACTGCTAGATTCTAGATTGGGTATATACATATTATTGAATTATAGTTTGAAGGCAACTTAAGCAAATTAACAATGCATACCTTAGAAATACCTCGCAAAATATTCTATAGTTTATCGTATTCCGGGCCTGTTGTTCATAGACCAGATCTAAGATGAAGTTAGAGTTGGGTATTGTCGGTATTGAGACAGCATGCAGGAAGGATGAACGCTAAGATGATATTTATGACGGTCTATTTCACCTTAGACTCTACACCTCCATTGTTTACATGCTTGTTACGGACAAGTTAAGATTTATATGCAGTAGACCTACACCTTACATTAAACCTTCCCTAAACTTTGTACCAAACTCTCTCCGTTATAGGTTTCTGGAAACAAATCCCATCCTCCCGTTTATCATTTGTTGTTAACCTAAATCTAGCTTTCCGTGTATCAGTTATTGTTGGACAGTAGTGGAAATTAACTTTGCAAGGAGAAGCTAATTTGACAAGAAGAATGTTTCTATACTCGGGATAGGCACCCGTATACTCATATACACTCGCAGACTGAGAAAAGCCGGGAAAACTCGACGCGAAAATCTTATTATTTCGACGAAATGCGAATATACGAGGTGATCGAGCTCCTTGTCGCTTATTTATTGCAATGGTCTGAAATCATGGTTGGAGGGGTGGATAAATAACGGACATCTTCACATTAATGCTCGCGTTCCTCTCACCATCCTCCTCTAACTGCCCATTAAACTCCAGTCGAACTCCGTTCTGTTCCTTGGCAAAGCTACAAACATCCCTAAACAGCCAACAAATTGGTACATCAACACGAAAGAAATCTCGGGGGAGAGACAACAAGACGAATAGCCAGCAAGGATTCATAAATATGAACAAACGCAAATATTAGATTTAAATACTAAACCACGACATATTTCATTGGCTGTCGGGATATAAGCGGTCTGTGTTTATGGCAAGATTTAAAACGTATTATTGTCATGAACAGTATATTATAAGACATCCTTACAGCTGTAGGGTAAGCATACCCTAATCTGTTACTGCTAAGAGATGACATATTGAAGATTGCTCAAGTCCTATCCACACAAAGGTAATTGATAAGGGTTGAATTCATAACAACCCCTTCTCAAGATCTACGAAAGCAATTACAAGTTAATAGTTATGTATTTGTGATAAATATGCGACAGTCTTATTGTAAATTTCAGATTTCCCTATAACTTGTCAGTAAATCCATTGACGTTTCCCTAGTAGAGGCGTTTACCGTCCACTTGCGTCCATCAGTACACGAACCAATGGAAAATTAAATTGAATTTAAATTAACTTTAATTGAATCGAAATAAAACTTGCTCCTTAAAAATATTCTACCTATCGTCATGTCGGAAACAAATGCTGTAAATTGAATGATTCGTATGTGTGCGGCGTGACGTGATAGCAAACTGGCGTCGCCACATCCGTCGCGGCGGTGACCCAAATCAACATCGAAGGAGATGCCGACCAGGCCGGCGTCGCTTGGTCGCATACATTCGCCATGCGAGGACGGTAGGAGAAGGGCCCACCCTGGGGTCGTAACTTTCCGATCTCTTCTACCTTGTCTTGCATGAGAGGAACTCCATTCGTTTACGAGACGCTCACGACAACCATAAGACGACGATAAAAACAGAGACTCGATGTGATCACATTTATATGTGTAGTCCGAATATTGACTATAACTGTTCAATGAATATCGCTGAATCGGCAAGACAATTAGGTAAATCGTTATGAAATATAATTTTTTTAGTAATCGGTCCCGAAAATAATGAGCCGTACTTATTTTTTTGTGGAAAGCGCTCTCTATTATAATGTCTCGTACGGCGTGTTATTTTGTTTCACATTGCTTTTGACGTTTTATATATTACAGAGTATGAAAACTGGCCCGGTACAATTCATACGTATAGTGCATGGAACAGATCAAGTTATTTCACGTGTCGAATCAGGTAATTCAAAGTGACTTTACAATCAAATTCAAAATGAATTTATTGTGACACATTTTAGATGTATGCCTACCCATCATAACTGGCATCCACAAAACTTTTATCTTTGATCGATATTGATTGTTTTCTTGAAAGATACAAATAAACATATCGCAAAAAAGCAAAATAGTGCTACGAGTTTCAAACTCTTCCTGGTTCGAGACAACAAGTTTTGAGAGGCATTCATTTCTTGAACCAATAAACACGTTTTTACAGCGCTGCACTGGACGTCGCGGATGGATTTTTATTACATGTACGTTTGTGATCGAAACATGTGAATTCGAATCGCATGAAATCGTATAAAATCTGTGTCGCGAAGATTAGCAAATGCTAGACACCTGAATATCACCTCGTTTGCTCAAAGCAAGTTTTATATTGAATTAGCACCGGCGTCTGAGGCGTGATGATCGTAATACCATTAACAATAATCTTCTATTAACACGTAGATGCATACGGCTCAAGCAGAGGCACATTGTGTGGGTTTGGTTGGTCTTAAACGATGCTAATTACTTTATCAGTAACTAATAAACAATGGACTATGGAGGTGCCTGGTTTCATGCATTTTATATAATATATCAACACTATTTAAGGCCGGTCTTACCACTGTGTAAGCTCCGAGTTAAAATGAGAGTTAATTTAAATGCCATAGCAAAAATCAATCAGATACAAAGAAATGTATTTCTTTCTTTGAGTTTTCTTAACTTAGAGTTGCAAAATGAGTAGCCTTATAGCTTGAAAAAACTAAAAAACTAAATTCTCGTACTATGGACTCTTGTCTTTAACAAAAATTAATTTAAAAATCAGCTGTAAATGGTCAAGTGACACTTAATGACTGCACCGCAAAGCGTCTTACCTTTTTGAAGTGCGGTGGCGCCGTCGCCGGGGTGGTGGACGTCGTTACTGGACTCTTCTTTGGAGGAAGCGTTTCGTCGACGGCGACGACGACGGTGTCGTCGACGTCGGGGCTAGGTGCGGGGGTGGGCGAGTGGGCGGAAGGCAGCTCCAAAAGGTGCTTGATGTAGTGACTCTTCCGCGTCTTACGGCCAGCCATTCTGATAGCAAATAAAGCGTGTCAGCGTTGAAGAAAGGTTGTGTCACTAGAAATGTGGTGGACAATCTGGCTTTGAATGTAAAGAAATTTGCCCAAACTTTCCCAATCATCAGTATTTATTGAAAACTAGTGCTAAGATTAAAAGATAGACACGAGTCTACATAGTGGTATAACGTGTGTGTCTCAATTCGGTCAAGACTGACGTCAATGCTATTTACATTGAATATCTGACCGGTCTTCATACGTCAAGTAATTATTCTTTGTTATTTTTAATGCCCAGGTCAACAGTTTGACTATAGTTTGAAATAATTCTGAGGGTGAGAAATAACGAATATTTCGTGTGAGCAGGGTGTCAACAAAATACAGTGGGACGTTTGCAGAGTTACAGTTACAGTTACAGAGTTTGCAACGTTACAAACCGTTGCTGCATTTGAGGTACTAGTAAGTTAAACAACATACGGTTAAAGATTGAATGATGTCTTTGAGATTGAAGCAATATGCTTCACCTTGAAAATTCAGTTTGACTGCCTGATCAATACATAGGGATTGTCGTACGTTTAAAATTCAAATGAGTGCATTTTCTTGCCAATGTTCTTCGTTGATTAAAATTCTTTCTTTTTACGAACGGAGATACATCCTACTTAGCAATATGTATCCAAGTTATACGAGTGTTTTCCTGTCACGTTTTAACAGAGGTGCCAATTTTTATTCAAATTCATCTCCAGTTATTCGAACGCAAAGCAAGAAGGCATTCAACAAGGAAGTGTACGTGCATTAGAAACACGGCTACGGCAAACAACTGCCAGCTTATGCAGCTCGTGGCGCGGCGTGTCGGAAAAAAGTTTCCAACAAACTTTTCCTCGTCCTTTACGCGCACGAGTCGGAGAGAGATGGAAATAAAATGAGCAGAGAAACGCGGGACTGCCGGCCGAAATGACATTGCGGGAAACCCGAGCTCAGCCAAACATGCTGTGATTGAAGGATGCCAATATTTGCTTTAAATACACCTAGTGATTATAATATGGTCAGTAAACATTTATGAAATTTCAAAAGTTGAAACCTGATTTCAACACTGACAATCTGAGTAAGGTAAGTCAAAAAACGTGAACGAATTAACGAAGGTTGACCTTACAATCACGAAGCTAACACTAGAGAATAGGGGGAACTCGTCAGCTGATCTGTGCGCGGCGTCAACACATCCCCCGCGTCGACCCACCCCACGACGATCACGTTCGAACTTACCTGAAACTTTCTAGCACCGTCCTGCTAACGTGTTCGGCATGGCGTTTCCAGCCAGGTACAAAAGTGAAATACTTGTGTCACTTTGGAAAGTTTGTGCCAAACAAGAGTGGGCCATTTTCCGATCTTTCACGAGTGGTGGAAAATAAAAGGGATAAGGAAAGGAGAGGTAAAGAAAAAAAAGTTTAACCCAACTGAGCGTTTGTGAGCATGATCCAATATGGCTGCATTTTGTATTCGCGTCTAAAGTTTGCGGCTCTTGTAGATGGTACAGCGCAAGTACGCAAAAGACTAAGAGAAACATATAGGAGCTTTGGGGTTGAAAGAGAGGGTGATAAAAGGGAAAAGTAAAATCAATAACTCATGGCTACCACTACCACACACAGTCGCTACATGGCTAGTGCAACGTTTACTCACTCATTCATTTCAATCATCTGTTTTGAAACATGGCATGGTGGTGGTTTAATTTCAGCGTGTAGTTATCACGTCCGCTGGACCGTCCATCCCGTTAGTGGTGTAATTCCATATTGTCACCGTCCGGCGTCGATCTCGCGCAAACCGAGGCATGTTTGCAATCTGCCCACGCACACCGACACCAACTTGCACACGCACACATATGACGCACGTCGAGCTACAAAACTTGGACTAAAGTTTTTAACCGAACTGACGAGCCGGCCCGGCGATGGAAGAGTAACAGCAAAAGTGTGCCCCGGCGTCGCGGAGGGGCGGATAAAACTTAACTGAGAGAGACAGCGATTATATTGACTGTAGGGAAAAGAGACTAGGAGGTGGAAAAGTATGTTTGAAACTTTCTCGAGCGACTCTTTTTTTTTGTGTGCGAGAACTTGACTGATTCCAATTAACAAATAAACGCGGAAAAGTTTCACGCAACTTCTTTTGAAACTTTGACTCGAGTTGCGTATATGAATAATGATATTCAAACTTTATATGATCATTGATTTTTAAATCTGTGCGCGTTGAATACAACAAAATGTTAATAATTCCTGAAACCTGGCATGCGCTTTAAATAGCTTTGAAGTTCGCTTATTTTAATGCTCACACGGTGGGGGCGCCGCGTCACATTGGCGTGGATTGGTCTTGGCGAGTTGCGATAGTTCCTGCGTTATCACATCACGATCGAAAATTTACAAAAAATTTGAAGACGCTTATTTTCTTCGGTCTCAGTTTGATAATAAACTATATGACACATCTAAACGCTCACAGTCATTTCCTTCTCCACGCCATGCTTTATTTGCTTAAAACGCTTGTGCGGCATAACACACAGTCTTTTCTCCCATCCATTTCACTTAAATGTCTTTTTGTTCGACGCCGGTTGGACGTTGGCTCACTGCTCATGCTCCGCTGCTGATCGTTCTTCTACTTTCTTACCATCCACCCACCAACCTTTCTCCCTCCATGCTTCTGACCACTAATCACAATCTGCTTTGATCTCGCGTAATCATTGTCCTAATAAGACATCAATAAGACCCTGCTTGGAGAAATTACGCAAATTAATTAGAAGGCTTCAGAACCAAGCCGAGGTCGTACAATGCAATTATAAAATATTTTTAGGGGCATGTCTAATGTAACTAGAAGATATAATTACTGTGGAAGGATTCATGTGTCCCCTTATACTGCACCCGATAGATAAGTGTCACTCTGATTCTGCGCGCTATTCCATGGCGTCACCTGACAACATTTCCAGAACATATTTACGGCCTTTTAATATCTTTGGTACGACTGGTTTACACCAACACAACTATCTATTACTGGTTCCCCAGCCCCTAATGTCTTCTATCAGACGTCTCTGGTGTAATATTTTCCAAGATAAGAACTCGGCGAATTGGATTATTTTATTCCTGTTGGATTATTCGAATTCTTGGTCGTCACTGGACAGGTTCTTATCTGTGTCTAGATTTCCGTGTTTGCATGTGATTGAATCGTTGCCCGCATGTATCCCGATTTCCCTTCCCCTACCCTCATACCCCAGCACAGACCCACCAATTCCTTAGTATCTAGCAGCGACTCCAGAAATAAAGGATTTGTGGATACAGTCTTCCTCCTTCTGTAGTCAGCCCCCATCTTCCTCATTGAATGGTTTATAGGGATAGCAGGAGACTGGGTGGAAAACCATTGGACCGACGATGAAATGCAGTCGAGCAAGGGAAACGGCGGAGACATACACACAAGTGAGAGACAAAGAGAGCGAAACGTCTCAAGATCAGAGGTTGCGAGCCAAAGATGTGGGTGCTTGGTACGAATAGGCCGACGCGTGCTGAGAACAAAGAGCGAAACATGTAAATGCGCCGCTGTATGAAATTTTGGGAGCGAGTCGAGTAAGGAAGGAGGTCGCTGAGGAACGATCTTGTGTGGAATGCCGGGTAATTACGCCACTTATACAAGCACCATGCGGGATATAAGGCCAGGGGATGTAATCGGGAATGGGAGAGCCTATATAGCTACCGGACAAGCTGTATTAGAATCAAGGAATGCAATTAGGAACAGATGCTTCCTGGTCCACCCTCAAGACATGCATTAAGGAGTATGCTAAGGGATTGGGTTGAGGGGTGGGTGAGTCTTAAAACAGTGTTCGAGTACCCTGCCTTTACTTAGACTCACACCCTTTCCCATACCTAGCCGTACTCGAATTACATCTCGGCAGTTAAGGTCGAGGTGTGTGGGTGCCTATTAATGGCGTGCACTGGTTGACTTAATCAGCTGGTACATTATTGTATTTAAATATAATGGCTTACTCAAAGAAACTTAAGTGTATCGAAGATAAGTTTAAAACGACGAACACATTTACAAGCAATGCATTTATCAGATGTGTTGTCGTAGTGTATTTCATAGAAAGCTTGAAATCCAAATCTACTTCATAAAAAGTATCACAAATTCTTTCGCAGTCGGTTTATATAGCTATGTAGTTAAACGTGTATAGGTTCCATTGAAAGTCTTACTAGCTCAAAAGGGTGGTTAAAGATGTATAAGGGAAAGTCGGTAGAACGACAACTTTGCCGTCAACGTATTCTCTACATTATGACCATCCATGCGAAGTCCAGCATCTTAAATGTTACTCCTTCCTTCCGTCCATGTATTGTATGCCTGGTAATATAGCCACAAGCTGCTACCTTCCCTTCTACATTGACCACATATATTACTAGAGGTCTTACTATAACGTTAGTCGCATTTGCAGTAATGGCAATTCGTATTTGGACCCACTGTAACCATTCATTCCTTTGGTGAACAGACTATATTAGGAAGATTATATGGCTATTAGCTATTGAGTTTATGTTTGAAGTCATTTCTGAGTTAGGTATATCTAAAGGAGCATTACAATGATTGAATGTGCTGTGTGACTATCAGAGCCGATGTTGCTTTGCAAATCGCTTAAAGCTGATATTGATGAATTCATATAATTAATATGAATAATTTAGATTTTCCCCTTTCATAATCCCTTCGATTGTTGACGCTTGCGTTTTTTTAGTTTGGATACAGATCGAAGAAACTAAGGATATCTTAGTAATAAAATTATGTTCGGTGCTTTGTTCGTAAACAGAGATTTAAAAAAAAAAATAACATTTAACAACATCAAATCAGTAAAAGCCTATGGGGAGCGCATAGTCACGTTGGTAGGTCGAAAATGAGTTATTCGTTGCAGTCAAGGGAAGTTGTAGTGATTCGACAGACTGTTGGCTTAGCACTGATTGTTTACTTGACGTACAATTCGGTTCCATCGTTTTGAATCGACGCCACAAAATCAGGCCCCGGTGAGATTTACACGAACTACTATCTACGGTCGGTAACTCGCTTGCTTCCGCGACAGCCCGCTGGCGTCGCCACCTGAAAGGATGCGTTCACTAGTTGGCGGCTTCTCTGCCAAAGTCTCTGCCAGCCACAATCTCAAAATTGTCCAGCGACTCTGGTTCCAGCAAAGAAGCGAAACACGGCATTCAATAATACAAGCGCGTATTTATTTTATATCTGAACATGGTATTGGATGGTATATGTTTATTTTATTGAAATGTACTTGCGAATTGTGGTATGAGGATAACGCTCATGCTGATTGACGGACTGCTTAGATTTGAGAACGGGCAGACTACTTGAATTGATTAAATTTCTATTTAGCATCTAAATGAAATCAATAATTAAATAATATCACATCTGCGACAGTTCACTTTGCCTTCTTGCTCTTTTTCACGTCAGCTTCTGTGATCTTGAACTCTAGCTGGTTGCTTCTGTATGCCAAGGGATTCTCTGACATTCTCTCGCTGATGTCTTTCTTCAGTTCATCTTCGGTCGCTTCATTGATTGCTTTACCCTGGCCGTAGTAGATGTCTTCGGTGTAAATCCTGTCTTTGCGCCGATATGTACCATGCAACTAGGTAAATCAAACAACGGTTATTATTTCTTCTCGTATCCTATTTCCACGGTGAGGGGCAGGGGGTGGAAAATCCACTACAAAAATTAATTGACACATTTTTCTTAATGATACAACGATTTAAGTGTAAATACTAGCGAGCAAGATGGTTAAGAACATGATTATGTGTATATTTATACAATTCTTTTGACTTATGTCTATAATATCCTGATATAAGCACTCATTGACAAAAAATCTGTTTACAGGCTGGATTTTGAAAGCTACGAAATTCACTTAAACCTTCCGTTCACTTCTTCAGACGCTTCTCTGACAGTTAAAACAAAAAAAAAGTTACAAAATAACTGCAAAACAAAAAAAAAAATTAGCAAATCATACTTCATACTATCTGAGCAAAGAATAATCGACCAAGAATTGAAAATAATCTTTGGTCAGTTCTCTTGTCAAGTTGTTTTTGTTTTTACAGTCAGAAGCCCCTGAAGAAGTGAACAGCATAGCAAAAACGTTGGGAAAGTTGTAGTGAATTTTTGCAGTATTCGTACAAAACGTGTAAAAAGTTTTTTTGAACACGTTTATTTCTTTTTCCTAACGTCAGAATGGGTTAGTGCCAGCCGCCAGTGAGCAGACTATTGGTTCAAGCAGTAATTGATTTACGCGCAAAATTTCCCAAGACATTTAGTTCCATCCGAAATGTCCTCTTTGGAATTTCTGTGATAATTGTGTCTTGGATGAAGCCAAAAACACAGATAGCGAAACGGTGGAATTTTAATCGTGCAGTTGTTAGCAGTGATACCCAGTGAATTAACAGTTTATTTATTAAACTAGTGTAAAGATAAGATGTAGGCAATAGTCTAAAGAAATTGAAACTGTGTTCTGTCGATTAAGATTAAGACACCAGCTGTATTTTAAAAGTTGTGCTCTCTAGATATCACCGAAGATGACAAGTTTTCTCGATAGTGATTGCCATTTTTATTTGCTTCCAATCACCCCAAGTGATAGTTTTTATGAAAAAATTGTGAAAAAAGTGTCGGTGGTAAACTTTTTTCTTGGATTCTCAAATATGATGACAAAGCTATGCGCTTTCGATTAAATCAAGACCCCAACTATATCTTAAAAATTTCGCTTTCTGGAGCTGTTCGTAGCAGATGCAATTTTAACGCCAAGTATTGTTATTTTTTGTACATGCTTTTGATTCTGTGGCAAAGGGCTCTCCACAACACAGTCGTTCTATTCATTTTCCCGTAGCGCTCTTACCGGAGAACTATTCTCCGTTGCACACTACGAGGACAAACAGTCATGCTTACTTCATATTTGGTACTAACTTGAAGTATTTTGGGCCAGGGTTGGCACGATTAAATTGTAGGCTTATACAAGCTGGATGGTAATAGGAAGCACGCTTTGTCGGAATATCAATGATGAAGCCCTGTTTACACGGTGCAGTATTTCATCCAATTCATTTGACACATTTTGTGTTCAATCATTTGAAGCAATTGCATAACATTTTTGCCGCGTGTCTTTATCCTAAGCTTAGCACTAGTTTTTTTGAGTATTTCTTGGACAAACAAGAAAATTTTATGAAAATTTTTAATGCTGTTGATAGTTATATCATCCAAGTCTCATTGAATAAAGGCCAGGCAATAGGTAGCTTACTTTCACCATCACACGTGACAATTGTCTACAGTTTGCATGAATCTTATTTTTGACCAGATCATTAGCGGCTACCCGTTAGAGGATTAGAGGAAGTTGACCATGTTAACAGGGCTTAAAGTGATCGAAATGTAGTCGGTCGTCACATCAAAGTTACGAATTTCATAATTTCAGTGTATTAGTTTCCAAAATGACATTAGCATGAGTGATGTCGGGAGGACCGATCAATCGCTATAAACGGATTTAAGGAGATCGTGGACAGTGTTTGCAGAATGTTATAACTTTCATAATATAAATTTAGCTTCCTCCGTAACTTCTAGATTAATGTAGTCACAAATTTGTTTGATTATAATTTAACACAAGTATATTTGGCGCAGCACTCATACGAAGAAGTGAATAAAAATGTCAAAATTCTCTAAGACAATTCCCGTGCCTGAGGATCGTGCCCGCGTGGGTGGTTGGCCTAGCGGACGTGGGCGCCGCATAGGCATGATTTCCATGGTACCACAACTCCGGGTAAAAATTTCTTGTGAAAACGAAACTTTCTTCGGCTAGTCTAAAGTCATTGTAGTCAACATTTCTCTGTGCTTTTGTTGACCTGGTAAATATTCCCACTTTTTATGTGGGAGCCTTATTATTGTCAATTGAGTTTTCATTTTTACCATAGCATCTGGTCAAAATTTGAACAAAACCTTTCGAGTTTTTCATCTAATGAACATCCGGATCTACTAAAATGCCATAGCAGATAAGTCATTTCTCAAAACGGAAAGGGTGTTCTAGGTTTTGATAGGTGCTACAATTGAGTCGGTACATTCTAATTTGAATATTAAGTAGCTGAGTATAAAACCACAGTGGAATGCGTGAACCATTTTCCACATCTTAGTTTTTACAAATCAAGACTTTGGATTTTTCTTGATCGAATTGTATTGGAAGAAATGTCCCGGACCTTGTTACCACGTGGAAATTTTGGTCCATCCCCTTGGCTTTTTTAATTGTGCCTTTTAGATTGTAGGCATTTTTTATGGACCCTCTGTCGCACATCGAAATTTGAAAATTAGTGCGGACTGTACCTACGGTTACTTCAACTCTTACGATGGTAAACATTTGGTTTTGATCGTTTGTAGCACACATTTTTGTCTGAAAGTCTATGTTTTGTGTACATCTTGTCTAGATTTTTTCTTCCTGGCGTAAACGGATCTCCTTAAATATAAATACTTTACCCTTCATCGCATGTATACGATAATTATATAACTTGCTGACAGATGGTTTGAGTCGTTGCTTGAAAATTGAATCATTCGAAATGAATTGAATCTAACTTAAATTGAATGTAAAGTACCGGCGGACCAAACTCAAGAATCCAACAAAATATAGGTCAAAGTTATCGTGTACGTGCCATTGCCAGCAGATGTGTTTCACTCCCACAAAAAAGTCAACTAAACTAGAGCGACTGTAATCCATGATCAATGGGCGCCACGAATAGCGAGCAACAAGTCGAACTTACAAGTTTGACACCGCAACGATAAATGTCTGCTAAAAACACACGTGCACACGTGTGCCTATAAGTTAAGATGAAGCTATAAAGCGTTAGTTCACCTTATCCCAGTAGGAAATGTTGAACGCAAAGTTGACGTGGAAGTATTGGTGGTGGTTGTCGTGGAATATTGCATCGGGCTGCCATGGCTGCCACCAAAACGCTTTAAAGTTGACTCCCGAGTGGTCAATAATGCCGTGGTAATACGTGTACAGGGCGATCACGTAGAAAGGAACTGAAAAGCAAAAGCAAACGAGAATGTTACCCGAAACTCGGTATTCGTGTGGAGCATTTTAAATTATGCAGTTAGAGTTAGATTGTCGGCTACATACCCCAATGCACGGGGAAGACGACGAGAGGCAAGCACAATGAGATTTGGATGTGCATTATCTCGAAAGGATGGATGGCAGTCACGGAAAATGCAGTCGGCTGTTTGTATTTATGGTGGAGCTTGTGGAAGTGCTTGTAAAGGAAGGGCGTGTGATACGCCCTATGAATCCAATACGTTAAATAATCCTGGAAGAAAATTGCACATTTGTCGAAACTTGTGTACTTCGTTTGAAGTTTGTACCAGCACATTTTGGGGTGAGTATGAAATTTTCAAAAGGATCACATATTGAAATATGTTGAAGATAAAAGCGCTTATTTATATTAATTCTACGTTTTCTATGTGTATGCCTATTCCAGCCAAGAAAGGAAATCTAGATATATCCACTTATAAGTAAACTACCACTTTGGTTGTGATGAGATGTGCAAGATAGGGCATTTTGCACATTGGTAAAATTCCCATGCGGTAATTTGATACAATCTAGCTTTGGCATAAAAAACCTAGGTAGAATAGAGCAATCACAACTCAGATAGCTTTACTTATTGGGTATATCATGCATTATCTTTTGGCTGGAATATGTGCATTCAAAATTTTGTCGAACGTTAACAATGATTCGCTTGTGATTGGTTACTGCCACGCTGGTGCTCATGATCATTCGCCCGTTAATTTAATTTCGTACAATTCAATATCTGGCCCCAAAGACCCTAATACAAATCTGGCCTATGATATATTTGGGTCATTCTTTTTATAACTGGATCAGGAATAAAGTTTATTATGCCAAAAAATCATTGCTACGTTGATTGTCTGTTACCACAGCGATAACAAGTAAACGGCCCGTTCGCTTCTTGACCGATGACTAAAAATAATCAGGCCTAACCTGGTAGAGGAAAATGACTGGCCATTGCAAGAAAAACCACCACCACGAGTATTCATCGTACTCGTAGTAAATAGTCGACCATCCGCCGTTGCTAATGTAGCAAGCCAGACACGCCGTGAAAGAGCTGGTAATCAGAAGGCTGAACGAGCCGGTCAGGATCTCGTGGCGCTCGAGCTCCGGAGAGAGCCATTTCTTTGGCTGGCATTTCCAGTCGTCAGGACGATCCCGTTGATTAACGTAGAAGTACCACTGGACACAGGACACTTTAATTAGGCAACATTAGAGCTGGGTTGGTGTACGCATGCCACTGGATGAAAACATGGAATCCAAATTAATAACGAAGGAAACGTTATCAAACGAAAATGGGACCAGTTTTTCTCATTTCGTTTTTTTATACTTGTGTCTAATAGAGTTTCTTAGTTTTCCTCCAGTATTTCACACGTTATTTGAATAAATAATTGACTGGAATATGCTTCTTTGTTACAATTCGATGGTCAACGGTCGAACTTATGTTAATTTTAAGTGTCATTCAGAGTCCAGCCACTAATAATTAATTGTGTTCGCAAATAAAAATCTGCGAATGACAAGAGGTTTGCAAACGATAAGATTTATCACTTCGATTAAATTAATGATTTCAACAAGAATGTAATGTGGCAAATTTAAAAACGCGTGGTTAATCTCTTGAAATATGTTACTTTTCTTTTCGCTCGGTAGCTATATATGCAAACAACGTAACATGTGCCTGAATGTCGCATTGATTAAGCTTTGAGCCTCGATTTCGAAGGCACGAATCAACTCACGTGGAGGAATCCACCGATGACAAAATACATCGCGTACGACACTCCAGACGCGGAGATGATGAAGTAGGGAAGATTGTTTAGGCGCAGAGAGTCCAGAGTGATGTTGGACCAATCGAATGTCGACTTGCTGCCGCCGCCGCCGCCGCCACCGAACAGATCTTGGCTGATGCCCATGTGTTTGAGGAAGTGTACCAGCACCAGTAACCATTCTCCTACAGTTACAACAAAAACCTCTCGTATTCTTGCCTAAATTAAGTACAAATTCCTTGCCTCATGAAGTCATTTTAAAAAAGCAAAAAGCCCACATGCGGTTAAACATCTTGTATCTGTGTGAACTGATTTAAAAATAAAGGCAGTATGTGTTAATTTGTGAAGTGTATCTATTTCAAAATATTCTATAAAAAAAGTACACGTTTACACTCAACAGAGTGTTTAACTTATAATTCGTGTATGATCCTGCGTGTTTGAAGTTAAAATATCGTATTTACAAAATTAATTGCCTTTTATTTCGAATCAAGTAAGAAACAAGGATTCATTGCCGCCATGGCTCCTGAGATTGTGGAAATAAATAGTTTGCGCATTTATAAAGGACATCTTAA
>QKMV01000980.1:0-15507 GCA_003287335.1 Lednia tumana
TAGCGAAACGTTGGCAGTTTAGTGTCAGTTAAGTTTTCAGCAGTTTAACCCAGTTATTAACAGTTTTTTTTTTAAGTAACTGTATTGTTTTAAAGGTGCTGATACCCTTGAAGATTAAATATTCTTGTAGGCACGGTAATCTTACATGAAATTTCAAATAATTGTAGACATTCTGTGAATGTAAACTAATTATTAAAGATTTCGGTCAGCTCGCGCGGCGACTCAATCGAGAAGAGCACAGGAATAGGCGTAAAATACGACACATTCATTCGGTAATCACTTGACAGTGGCTAAAATAAAATGTCTATTACAGAGCCAATTTATCATAGAACGAAGGAAAGGTGAACAAACATACAGTTCTCATTACTTTTGGGCCAAAATTACTCCTAGATTCTCGTGATCGAAAAATTCCCTGTGTGATTTCCCATGAGAGATTTCGACTTGGGCCCCCCAGCTGAAAATTGGCAAGTTTTACCATTTTTCCTCCGTTTTTCCTACGGGAGTATCATGTTTTCTTTGTGCCTCTGCGTTTTATAACCAGCGACCATTAAGAAGCGACATTTTTTCGCTCATGGGGTTACAAACTTACAGCTCATGTAACCCGTCAAATGCATGAGTTACTGTAGTCTTAGAGGTTTGTGCAAGTCAGTCGAATGACCCTAGGCTAGGGTGTTAAACATATAATAATAAGCCGTGTACAGTTGAACGAGCTTCAAAGCGGCAGTCTTTCTTCTTGGAATGCAGAGTAACTCCACAGATATACCGTAACGTTTGTACAGAGAGTCGGGCTGTTCGATCGTAGATGATACCATACGAGACGCCTTTACTGCTTTGCCGTGCCCAGCTGTTCGAATAGTTCTTCTTTCCCACCATTTCAGGCCACGGCCGACTCCTTTTTGTGTCTGTGTGTATTGCGTACTGCGTATTTTGGATGGGGAGCCCGAGTTAACATCGGTGATTGATTGATTTTAGAGCTGTCTTCTCTCAAATCAATGAGCTGATTTAAAAAAGCAGAAGCTTTGCACTCCTGAAGAAGTACACAGCAATACAGTCAACGCTTGTTGGCGAAACTACGGGAAAGTTTTTATGACTATACGCTCAGTTTGTGAATTAGTTTTTTTGCGGATATCTTGCAGATTGACTCGTAGGATCAGGATTAGGGCGTGGTGGCAGTGAGTTCAGCTTTACGTGCCCTATGGTAGAGGTACTCTCCCCGAATTGGCCAAAGATTTCGATATGAAAATCACGAAAAACCGTGTGGCCAGCCCAGCTGTTCATTAGGATCGAACCGGGAACCTCCCCAGCACAAGTCCACCGCCACCGCATTCAGCGGGTCGTTCTATAGACAGCCAACACAAATTCAGTTTCCGCTAAAAAATCGACGACCCCGCTGGAAAGCCGCATCTCGCCAAGCCCCTATCAGTGGCGACCGCGTCAACAAACCGTGCGCCACAGCCAACCGGGGCCCCGACCACGGGTTCATGTGTTGTTGATGACGTCGACCACGAGCGAGAGAGCGAGCGAGAGAGAGAAAGACAGACAGCTATAGCGGCAAGATCATGAAACTCCCGTTACCATCGCCGCGGTACAAAGCGGCGGCGACTCCTTACACCGTTATCTTCACCTACATGCTGGATCAAACGCTGCGCTCGCTTCCCGACCTGCCTGTACATGAATTCGAGGGTCATCGAACTTTTCGAGTATAGCCTGCATCACGGACATACCGTACGGCAAGGCTGAATGTCCTATCCGTGGCTACAGTCTGGTTTTTATAAGAAGCCCCAAATACAGTCCTCTTTATTGCACTTGTTCTATGGGATCTTATGGATGAAAATTAGTTAAGAGGGCCACGGAATTGGAAAACTTACAGTCTAGTTTTTCTAAGAAAGCCCCCCCATATAGCCCTCTGGATGGCAATTTTTCATATTTGTTCTTATGGATGAAAATGAATGCAAAGAGCCATGGAAGTTACTACACTGTATTTACTGGGAGAGTATACTTTTCCGCCAGGGGCGATGGTGACAGTTAACACAGGAAGGTATGGCTAGAGAGCCTATTTTTTAGGTTTAATGCAGTATGCTCTCTCGCTGTATAGACTGTTTCTCAAAAAATGCCATTACATGTCGTTTGCCTCTCGCGGTGCATACAGAATCGGGGGAGTTGTGAATAGCGATCCACCGCCATAATGCTAATTGCGATCGAGATCTTATCGTGACGGTCGGTTCACTGTTGTGACAAAGTAAGACGATACGACGCGTCCCCACCCTTCTGTCTCTGTCTCTCTCTCTCTATCTCTCTCTCTCTCTCTCTCGGCAGCTCAGCTGAGGCGACGTTCGGAGCGCCACGACCGCCACCTTCCCACGGCTACACGCGCATGCTCAGAACCCGCCACGCATAACTAATTTTACAGCTAATTTTTGTCTAATTGCAAACTCTACTATGGGAGGCGCGTACATGCGAGGAATAACTTGACCAAGGGTTTGCTACTCTGATTTAACTTCGGGCTTACATCCATCGGTGGATGATACGAAAACATCAATTTGTTACGTCGGGGAACGCCTCTCTCGATGGGGCTCGCGCCGTGAAGTCGTGTCGGCGTTCGGGGACCGGCGACGACAAAATTAAGGGGCTCATGCAGAGTCTCGGCCTTTAGTACACTACGGTCGGGAAGAACGTCAAGCGAGTTTACCATGGATGCTACCTGTCATGGCGGATGAGTGTGCTGTCGAACCATCGCCATGTTCCTGGTCGTCATCCAGCGCTGCCGAGTCGGTACCCTCTCGACGCGGACGTACCAACGTCCGGCGACACACTGAACGACGTCGCCGCCGGGAGGATGCCACGACATGCGCGTTGTTCGTGAGAGGCAAAGCTTGGACTCGGGTCGATATGGATATGGCGTTGTTAGGTTTGGTGCGACGTATATACCGCCCGCTCTGCGGGCTGACGGATTAACTTGTCGAGACGGGGGATGATGGACTCTCTGAGGACGACGCGCCGTTGCGGAAGCTGGATGCTCGAGTTTTGTATAAATGATGATCAATGGTATTTACTGGTCGGGTGTTTTCTTGAGGCTTTGAGCTTTTTCTCTTCGAGGAAACCCGAACGCTTTAGTAGTGAAGCCGGTTGGCTTAGTCTTGTATTGATCCTTTGAACCCAACGGTCAAAGAAAGTCCTCGTGTCCGTGATGTCCACGTTGCGGCTCTCCAAAAGAAGTTGCAGAAATGCCAAGCATGGTGGCCGGACTTTTATAGCGCTTATCTGGTTTTCAATCGGGAGGTACACATTTGACCGGCGATGGGCTATTCTTGTGGTTTTTCATGATTTTCGATAACCATCCAGTTAGTAATTCCGGTATAGTTCTCTACCAAAAGAGCCTCAAAAACCTGGCCTCTCTAGTTAAGCTGCAGCTTCGGAGCTCGCTTCAAGTCATCCCGAAACAAAAAATCATCGAATCGAGCTCCACGAGCCCACGGCAGCTCGGCAAACATTCCCACCACCAACGTGGCCGATGTCCGAGACAAAAAACAACTTCTTCGCCGGACAAAGTAACAGTTCCCGAGTGGCCGCGCGAGGCGGCTCGTCCTCGGCGGCGACCGACCAGCGCGGAAGACACCGTCCGTCCATCCGTCAGGTCAACAAACTGAACGGTTCCTCACCAATATCTCGTCACGTTGCGCAACACACGCGGCCGCGTGCGAGGCAGCGGTCGTAGCACCCGAAGGACACTCCCCGCGACACGTGGGTGCAAGGGTTGCGGCGACCACGTGACTCGGAGGGCGCGAAATTGTCGGGGAAGAAAGGTTGCGTTTATCGAGCCGTGACGCCGCCGCGAGCTTCTGATTTGTATGCGAGTTCGTCCAGAGGCCACGCGGATCGCTAATGCGAAAGCGAGTAGTTGCGGCGACGGCCGTGGGTGGAGAAAACCGCCCCTGCGCTTGAATCGGTCGCTGGGAAGTCGCGGGAATCCATGATAAGGATGGCTGGTCCCAAGGTTCGAACCTGCTACTTCTGACAGCGATTTAGATCGTAAAGTGACTTACTGAGCTTGTGCAAATGCCACGTTTGCACATTTGTGTTGTAAAAATTGTGCTTATTGACGCCGCTAGATGGGTTGCGTGAAGGTTGCGGTCGTGGAATTTCACCATGTGACGTAATAGGGGGTTGAAGTTGGCCACGTGGTCAATACAGAATGTCAGATGCGGAGGAATTCTCAGCCCGCGAAACGTTGGCGTCGAGAAACTTTTGACTGTTAGCTGAAGAGACGCCAGCACGAGGGGTGTTTGGAGGTCCCTTCAGAGGTTGCCTCTAGCATGTCCATAACAGTTGTAAGTTCAATTGTTCTGCCGGCGTGTCAATAAGTTTCAATTAATCATTTAGACTTGACAATGATGTGTCATTGACGTCTACCGAAGAGACATTAACACCACACGCGCTTTAAAGGAGCACCGAACCAAATGCCTATCCCAGGAGGTTTCGTCCTTTAAATAATAACAATCTTTGCACCCCTTTATGTAACTTCCGTTAAAAAACCGCGTCATCAAAAAAATTTATCAGGATACTTATCGAGACTAATTGCAGTAGGTACCAATTCGCGGTCCTAAACAACCCCCAAAAGTGCTGTTGCTCCTGAATTCCGTCTGGCAACATCCTGAATCCCAATGACACCTACCTCTTATAGTGCTGGGCATCACTCAGCCTACGTCTCATTGCCCACGACGGCAAGCAAGACGACGACGTCGACGGTCCCCGACCACGGTGACAGACGTAAATCCAAATATCGGGAATAGACACACACACACGCACACTGACACCCACTACACAGCACACACGCACTGTCCACGCACAATTCACGCGGGTTTACGTGCGTTTCGGTGGTCCTGTCAGTGACGCTGGCAGCAGGCGACTGACTCTTGTCGCTGGTACCTGGCCGGCATCGGCGGCGGTGGCGGCGGCTGCAGGACCAACGGTACATCTCGGGGCTGGAGGGCGAGGAAGAATGCCTAGGTCGATGAACTTGCTCGAGCAACGGTGTTTACATCCGTGTCACACTGACTCAGTGAACGCTGCCGCGGGTGGAGGCGACTGTAGTTGTGTGTGGCGGTGTGGTGGCAGCTTTCATGTGAGCCGACTTTAACGTGTTTTTTATGCGATTTGATGAGGTAGATGGTGGTGGTGGTGTTGGGAGAGAATGAGCGTGCAGTTGTGAGGGCTGCACTAGAGGAACAATTCTGGGAATCGCTGCCGTGGGATGTGCAGTGGCGTGGCGTGATTGTGTTAACTTTGGAGGGTAAAAATATTTTCATGGGTGTGCTCTTTGGATGAGGTTGAACTTGGATAGACTTCAAATAAATGAGTAAAAAAACTATTTGGAAAAGTTTTAAATCTCTATTTATTGGTCCAGAATTATTACAGAATGATCGATTAATAATATTGCCACTTGCTGGCAGTGATGAAGCGTCAGGGGTGACAAGGTAGACGCTGTCAACTTTATCAAGTATAAAGTACCTTTCTGTAATTAAAATTTTAGCTTTTTTTAAATTTAAAGTGCTTTTTCGGGTTTGAGTGAATTAACATGCACAGTTTGCGCTTTTTCCCAGCTGCTCGCTGGTTACCGTGAGTATTCAATTGAAAGTACCACGTGTGATTTATTTCAGATCCGACCAATTATCTGAATTATCGATATGGAATTGGAGGAAGTGTTGGAGAGTAATTAGTAATGACAACTTTGAAGGTAAGAAAACTGGAATGATTTCATGATCTAAGTACACAAGAGTGTATTTTTTGGTTGTCCATATTTTTTATGTCCATATTTATGTCCATATTTATGTCCATATTTATGTCCATATTTATGTCCATATTTATGTCCATATTTATGTCCATATTTATGTCCATATTTTTTGTCAACCCAGTGGCGACAGACTCACGCTTCGTCACTGCTTGCTGGATGTATCTGTATTTTACGGATAAAAAAACGATTCGTTAAAAATTCTTTATATTCATGTCTAACTGCTTATCTTAGTTCCTAATCACTGGGAGTTTTAGTGATTTTTTTAGCATTCAGCCTAGTTTGTAATCAGTTTTTCTAAAATAAAAATATTCGTTTCAGTATTTGCATTTGACCACAATGAATTGGAGCTGGTACTGCTTGTGTTCTGAAGCATTGGAACGCCGGTCAATTCTGAAATTTTCTGATAGGTATCGGTTGAGTGTTTCTCATTTTATCTTGGCCACAAGCAAAGGCAGATCGAGCTTAAAGCGGAATATTGGTGGAATCGTGAGACTGGTTTTACACGTGTCTCGTCTGACAGTTGTGTCTTCAGCTCAGCCGCGCAGTTCCACACCGTAGCCCTCGTCCAAAACATATATTTATTTGGAGTACCTATGATCCATCCATACCAAATAGCACCACGTCCAGGTGCACTGATTGAACCAAAATTCATCCATAGTGGAACACATTTGCTCAGGAAATTTCGTTTTAAGTTCACAATTCTACTAGAAAGGAAAAATGACGATTTGGTAAAAAAAAAAAGTACGTCGTACAGCAAATTTCTGCCAGTTTTGTTCAAATTTCTTAGATTTAGAAAAAAATTTGCAGTTACCAAATCTTTTATGTACACTTCTTTGCCAAAAAAAATGGGCTAGCTACACATCTCGTAGGTACACCGATATTTATAAACAATTTAATATAATTGCTGTACAAGTGTGAGGGTAACAGAATTGATATTTCAGCCGATCAACGAAAGTTTTGACAGTAATTGCACTGTTGCTGCCTTTTTTGTTTTTCCTCCCTTTTTTAGTTTATGTGGTGTGTAACGACGCACTGTATTGCCAACTGGCCCTGTTCCACTAGTCTATCAGCGTCGATGAATGGTAGGGTGATAATGAGAGTGATGATTAACCTAAACGGGGACGAGGGGAAACCCAGTGCCGGCACGTAGCCTACTCCTGTTGAAAAGCACCAAGAGGACCACCGATTCACGTCCCTTCCAAAGGACGGTACAACTCAAATAGCATGGGATTCCTCAACTAATCCGTACTGAAGAGAGGTTGATGACAAGGGGTGTGAAGCTTTTGTATTAGCTTCGTAACCTCCAGCCTCTCTTCCGAACATTAATGGATCTTAGTATGAATTGTTACCTATTCAACCTTGGTCCATCGCAATTTTGCTTAATTTCGGTGATCTCACGAGGACCGGTATGTCCAAAACGCTTAACCGTTCGATATGACGATTTTATTAGTTTGTTTTCTTCAGATTTAAATATTTAATGGTCTGTAACCCCTTAAACTAAAAACATGTCACCGCTTCGAGCACGCCAAACCGTTCGGTATTTCTACTTCCTCCTGCATGATTTGGATTTCAGAAAATACGAGAGGTCTTGACTTTCGGCCGGATCATTAGAGTAAACATTCATTGGTACGGAATCGAAGCCGAGCCTCTCGAGTCGCTCGGTGTTTACTCGTCGTAAGTGTCTTGGTGACGTCACGGCGCGAGATGATGACGATGCAGGTGATCACAGGTGTTTGTCCACGCTGGGCTGGGGTCAGCGGCGAGTCGAGTGTGGCACTTCACGCCGTGGTGGGAAACGGCGGAACTTGATGTGTGTCGAGAGTAACAGCACGAGTTCAACACATTGTTAGCAGTCACCCATACGGCCGCCGTGTTATGTTTTTACGATGGGAAACGCTTGGTGCACACGTTAATGACCGAGTGTTTGAAAATTTTGCAAATTTTTATAGTTGGCATCTTTTGTGCAGTTAATTCCGTGGCTAATCTTATGAGACAACCCTGGTTGAAGGGTCGGTAGAATTTCTACTGATGTCGTTAGAAATCCTACCGATATCAGTAGACGGTCTTATGTTAACATTAGGCTTCTACTAATGTCAGTAAGGTCTGTACTGATGACACTATAAATAAAATAACCTTAAAAAACTTACTAAACTAACTTACTGATATCTGTAGGATTCCTACTGATATCACCAGATTCTACTGTTTCTACTGGGTCCGAAATATCATGACAGTAAGATTCCTACTGTTTTCTCTACTGATCGTTCGACTAGGCAACTCAGGTCATGTTTATTTGTTTTAAAGAAAAAAAATTACAGCGTCACTCTGGTACTGTTACCAGGGGCCCTATTGTCAATTTCTTTAGAATCCATGTCTACTTCCTAATCTTAGCACTATTATTTAAAAAAACTGTTGTTTAACTGGGTATAATTTCTCATAACTTTACTCATAGATCTACAACGTTTCGCGAACTGTATCTTTACGCTTCATCGATATTTAGCAGGATGAAGCCTACGACACAGTTGGCGAAACGTAATAGTGGAGTTATTAGCTGTTTTAATCAGTTAAATATCAGTTTTTTGAGGAGGCCTATTCTATACTAAAAATATTATACGCTTACCACTTCCATGGGCCTGTGAATAGATACTGATTCTCTTTACTGCTGTGGGTGAATATGTTTCAAAGGGCCATAGAAGTGGTAAGCTTGTAAAAGCTTGGATATCTAACTTTTCTCGTAGCGAGATGAGACGAGACAAGTACTCCAGTAAGAGGTTCTTGGGCTACTGCTATTCTAATGGGTCTGACAACCGCTTACTCGATACCGATGGAGTTCTCGTCTAACCTCACAGCGAGAAAAGTGATAGAATAAGCCCCCAGGGGTTGGTTGGAATTTCAAGTCAAACAGACTTTCCGTTTTAGTGGTAGAAACAACTTCAATAATCAGAGGAAGTGTCAAATGTTGAACGTAGACGCATCTCGCCCGTTTGGCGAGAGAGTGTTATGTATTTTTTGTCGGGTGTTCGAAAATAAATTGTAGGAATATGGAGAACACGTATTTTTTCAATGTTCCGCAATCGAAAAAAATGAATGTTTAGAACTTGCGCAGCCCCCAAAATATGCAAAAGAATAACATCTGATTTTTCCTCAATAGCAGCTGGACATGCAATGCAGCTACAACCAATACATTTTAAGCGAACCTGGGTTCGAACCGAGGTTAAGATGAAGAAAAATTTGCTCTAGAGTCGTGTGCTTGGACGAGCGTAGTAAGCGAAGCGGAAAAAGTATGTTGTGTTTTTTCTCTGTTTGTTCGTGCTCTGCAGGCCAAACGCCTGAACCGATTTCAATAAAACTTTCAGAAAACGTTTGAAATCTCTGTAATAGGACTTGCTAGCATGGTGAGCGCAATACGTAAATGAAATCATTTTTCCCAAATTTGCTTTTCCGTAAATTTTTCATCATTTTATCGACTTTTTCCCTTTGTTTGGTTACTGTCTGCAGGCCAAACGGCGTCGTCGATTTCAAGGATACTGACAGAATGCCTGCGAAAGGTTTTAACAGAGAATTAAAATAACTTTGAGCACAATCGGTTCATCTGTTTTCTTGTAAATCGTTTGTTTGTGATTTTTCCCTATTTTCACATTCTTCAAGCCAAAATTCTCCATAGAATTTAGTGAAAATTTCCAATCACGTGACGTATCACGTGTGCGCTGGTTACAATTTTTCCGTGATCTGGATGGTCAGTCTTTTTAAAATTAATATTTTGGGAGTTTTTTGTAAATACATAATTGTCGGCTTCTCCCGACCAGTTGAAGGCGCATTTCTTAGCAACCAGTCATATTTTTGAAGAAAAAATACGAATGCGCCTAGAAAAATAGCCACTTGCTGTCATTTAGGGCAATGTTCAATTTTGTGGATGTTTATCTCTTCAAGAAATACCTACTCTCTTACAAGAAATACTACGCTCAACCAACAACGTGACCGTACATAGCCTAACGATGAAGTCCTTGTTGTAGAGAACATTTCTCTCACTTGCTAGCCGAGTGCCGACTGAATTGTTATCTTAGCTATCGCCATGGTGACAGCGATAATTTCCACAAACGAGTTTGTTGGGATAATGTTTCGCTTATTGGGCGTTGCCGTGGTCACAAAAATGTGGCCGAAGCCGGGTGCAAATTGCTTCATCACACAAATATTTAAATCAAAAACTAAATTCACAGTGCTAGAAACCAAAATCACACATATTTATTTCATCAAAAAATAGTCTTTGTTTCGTCCAGGCATTTCCTACAGACTAATTTTCAGACACCGATCCCAAAGAACAAGATGGCCTATATTAGTGGAACAGAACAAAGCTTAAAGGCGAGAATGAGGAAAAAATCAACAAAGGTAATAACCAGTGTCTGTCTTTGATCTGATAATAACCGTAGCATCTTCAGGGCCAAAACCCAGGTCCCCAAAATTCCATCGTGCTTTTACCTCGTTATACCTTCCTTAAAAAAAAAAAACGAGTCAAACCAGATCTGTTGACGTGTTGGATACACAATTTCTCGTGAGATCCCTGAAGTTAAGCTTCATTGCGATGGACCGAAGGTTGAATGGGTGACCATTCATACCAAGGTCCATTTCTGTTCGGGAGAATGGTGGAGGGTTTTAAGATAATGCAGTGCTTTACTCCTCTTGTCTTCAATCTCTCGACAGCACGGATTAGTATAGGAAACCTGTGCTGTTCGAGTTGTACCGTCCTTCGGAAGAGACGTTAAGTGGTGGTCTCCTTGGCGCTTTTCGACAGGAGTAGGCTACGTGCCGGCACCAGGTTTCCCCTCATCTCTGTTACGTTCATCATCGTTCTCACTATCACCCTATTATTCACCGACGCCAATTTAAACTAGTGCTACAGAGCTAATTGTCAATACAGTGCGTCATGAAAAACCACATTAAAAAAAAAACGAAAAACCCACGGAAATATCAGTTCAAAACGAACAGAATTTTTAAGTTGGCTTTCTGTTTGATTTCGTTACTTTTGATAGGTTTTAAAAAGCACAAACACATTTCTACCAGTATATGTGAACATAGCACAAAGGAATGGCTTTCAAATTACAAAATTTTGATATGGGTTGGAGAGGAGAGCCAACTAAATACCAATTCAAACATTCCTCGACGAAAAAGACCCACCCCCACCAAGTCTTTCAGGGCGTCTGTATTGCAGGTGGCAGATTCAAATCTGGGACCGGCGCTCTAGAATGGTTTTGGGAGATTATGAGATTATGAGATTATGAACAACCCTTCCATTCCATGAAAGTTCAACGAAAGCGCATGGCTATCTCCTTAGTTTTTACCAAGGCTGCATTTCGCGTAACGACCCCTTCAAGCAATGCATGCAATCATGGAGCTAGTGTGGTCATCTCATAAAAAGTTCCTTGAGTTAGCTAAAACGGTGGATAATCATGGTGAGCACCGTGAGCAGATGAGTTATTTACATTTATATCTTGACAGAACTCACCAGGTATTAATCGGTATTGAAATGTATGCTGAAAGGTGTCCAAGATATTCTTAATTAAATAAAACGAGTAACGTCATCATATTGCATAACTTAACTGCAAAAAGCGGAATTTGTTGGAAAAAATTGGTTGTAATGGCATTGAAGGAAACAATGCAACATTGATAGACTTTGACTGGGAAAACTTGGTATACTAACATTTTTAATAAGCGTTCCACGCTAGAATTTGTGATACCATGTCTAAAAAAACTAACTGTTGATACAGGCAAACAATACCTGCCTCTAATTGCGTTTTCGAACGACATATTGCGTAATTTTGTGATCAGATCGTCAAACAATTATAATGCACGAAAGCAAAGCTGGAAAAATGTGCAAACGATCCAAGAATACGAACCCGGGACCTCTCGATTACCAGACGACAGCTTTACCACAGAACCTTCTGCGCGTATATCCTCCACGCCTCACCGGTTAGGGTAAGGGGTCTCCAACGGGAAGAGATCTTTGCTTTCCTTCCACCCTTCGCTTACTGTTTTAAGCTTCTAGCCAGAAAAGTCAAGTTCTCAACAACCCTTGCTCTTCGTGAGAAACGGGGTTTGGGACTAGTGACAGTGCCATCGCTGTCCACGGGGCACGAGTCAATTCCCTGGCACAAGATGCGTTGCGATGTACTCGTCCAAAAAACGAGTCGCTCGGCCTCTTCTCTTTGGAGACCCCTTACCCAACCGGCAAGCGTGGAGAATGTGTGCCCGGTCAGCTCAGCGGTAGAGCACTTGACTGGTAATCGAGTGGTCCAGGTTTCGTAACCCGGATTGATTGCACATTTTTCCCGTTTCGCTTTCTTTCCATTCTTTGCTTACTGGTTAAAGCTTCCATCCAGGAAAGCCACGTTCTCAAACAAATTGTCTGTAACACCTACTGATAAACGTGCACAAGTACTATAGAGCACTTCAGAGATGGCCGTTCAGGCTTTGGACACCTTATGGTAACAAGCCTCTTTACGAGAATGCATTCGGCAGCTGACCAGATTTGTAAGGATTTTAATTACTGCAGTCAAACTAAGTGGCAGGGACACCAAACTTGGTTCCTTCCATAGAGAATTCAATTGACTTTCTGACAAAATATATTTTACATTTTTATACTCGTTACTTTTTGTTTAACTTAGTATTCTGGTGACATATCGCTTCTTTTAAACTTAAATACTACGCTGAACAAAAAGTAACGACGAGTAAAATTTTCAAATACGTTTTGTCAAAAATTCAATTGAGTTCTCTAAGGAATGAACCAAGTTTGTTGTCTGCCGCTGACTGCAGTTATTAAAATAAACTACAAAGCGGGTGGGTTCTTCTAGCATGGCGATTGAACCCTCTTCCCATAGAACGCAAATCTCATGTAGGTTTACCAGTCTCTATGGATTTCCAGCCGCCCGAGAAGAAAAGAATGAAGGGCAAGTATCGTTTCCGCGCTGCCGTCCGACGAGTGATCGACAATTTGGATTGGCTGGTAGAGGACGAGGACGAAGACGAGGTCGCTGGCGACGGCAACGAGATAGCCAAACTGAATCGGATAATGCTCAGCAGGAAGGGGAAGAGCGACAAGAGTTTACTCTCTGTAGCGGTAAGCATGACGGGGCTGATTCTCCTGTAATGTAACACTTTTGCTGTCTCGTAACGCCGAAAATCAATCTATTTTGTCGTTACACTAACACCTATACCGACCACTGAATCTTTTTTTTTGTACGGTTACGAACCGACTGCCGTAACTATCTTCGAAATGCAGGACCTGAAACCGCAAAATAAACAAAACAAATCGGTATAAAATGCATTAGACTCGTGTCTATCACCTAGCCGTTGGCACTAAAGTAAAAAAAAAAGATTTACTAACAGGGTTCGAATACTAGGCAATTCTCTAACTTGCCTAGTCGAAGGATCAGTAGAATTTATACTGCTGCCATTAGAAATCATACCGATATCAGTAGACGGTCTAATGTTACCATTAGGCTTCTTCTAATGTCAGTAAGGTCTGTACTGATAACATTAAAAATAAAATAACCTGAAAAAACCTACTAAAATAACCTACTGGTATCAGTGGGATTCCTACTGATATCCCCAGATGTTTCTACTGATATCACCAGATTCTACTGTTTCTACTAGGTCCGAAATACCATGACAGTAGGATTCCTACTGTTTTTTTTTCTACTGTTTTCTCTACTGATCCTTCGACTAGGGTATGCTAGTACTTAATCATGTGTAACATAGTGAGTACTTTTTAACATTATGTGTAACCATATAGTGTACTGTAACTTGGACTCATACTGAGACTGGAACAGGGACTGTAGCATGGACTTATACGAGGACTGGGACTGGGATTGGGACTAGGACTGTAAGTACGAAGGAGAAAGGATAGAACGACGCCACCCACCCTTCGGAATAATGTGTAAGCGTGGTGTGGTGACATGCAAACTGCAGACAGAGCCCCCTGCGTCCTGCGCTCTGCGCCCTGCGTCCCTGCGTCCCTGAGCCCTGTGCCCTGTGCCCTGTGCCCTGTGCCCTGTGCCCTGTGCCCTGCGCCCTGCGCCCCTGCGCCCTTCGACATGTCATGGTACTGGCGTGAGCCAGCCAGGTTTGACGCATAGCTTATAAAGATACAACGGTAACATCACAACTGTGTCAAATAACACGTTTCAAATTAAAAAAAAACATTCCCACGCTGGGCATTTATCGCTCGGCTGAAAACGCATATCACCTTCCACTGCATGTTTGTTTATATAAATACCAACAGGCGAGCCCGACGTTATCCGGGAACCAAAGATTCTACTTTACTACAATCGTTCGAACATCGTTGGAATGGGTGTGAGTTGAACAGAAAAATCATGGTCACTATTTTCCCGACACAAACTCAATTTCGAATATACATGTATATAGATCGATAGAGATAGATATATATACATGGATTGATTGATATAGTTTATAGGCAGATACTGCTGGCGTACCAGGCGTTGCGCGAGAACCATCGTTGTAATCAGTGGGAGCTGAACTGAAAAACATGGTCACTAAGTTCCCGCTGCAACTATCATTTCGAATATAGCGTCGTACCCGTGGCAACGAAACTTTCTTCAAAACAACATTGGGTTCTTGAAAAAATGGCAATAACATCGTAGCCATGAAAACGCATAACATTTTTGCTCTGGTAGTAGGGGTCCGAAAAAACTAATTCCTCTTGGAAAGCCGGGGATTTTGGATTTTACTGGATATTCTCACTCTCCAGCTACCCACGTACCAATTTCCAGCTTTGCAGCTCGTCTAGAAGTGGACGAACATTTCCGGATTTACACACAACACATACATACTTTGCCACATATATATATAAGTAAAACTCTACTATGCAAAAAGTGTGTGTCTATTTTTATATTAGAAAAAAGCGTAATATCGTTTTCACGGTCTTATTTTAAATTTAACCCCTATACCGCCCCTCCCGCCTTATTCGAAGCATAAAATACGTTCCATAAAGTTTTTCACTAACTCGTCAGTATACAGTGAAATATTACAGTTTTTGTAGACAGTTTGCGAGCTATTTTCCATGAAAGTAGCATGGAAGTGTATTGCAGAAGCAGGGCTCGCAGGGAGATATTTAATGATAAGCCTCCCTAAAGTCTTGTAGGAGTAAGACGTAGGGATTTACCTAGACATAAACTCGCTTCTCAGTTCTCATCTCGCTCGCTCGAACCTTCACTTTGCTTCTCTTCAATTTACCACTGGCATTGCAGAGAATAAATCTGTCTGATGCAGATATAGGCAAAAATCATAATATCAGGGAGCAAATACGCAGCTATAGCTCTGAGTCTAGATTATTCAAAGACTCTTCGGTGTACCAGAAAAGTGCTCCGAAAAATAGCCAACAAAAAAATTGAGATCTGTATTTATCTCATATAAAGATACCAACGTAGCTCTGCTAAATAATTAGTAGCTCCGAATATGTCGACGGTCGTTTATATTTTAGGAAAACTCAAGTTCAGCTGGTAAGCCTGAACCCGAAGCAAACAACAACAACAACAACAACAACAACAACGACGACAACGACGACCACAACAACAACAACAGCAACAGCAACAGCAACAACAACAACAACAACAACAACAACAACAACAACAACAACAGCAACAACAGCAACAACAGCAACAACAGCAACAACAGCAACAACAGCAACAACAGCAACAACAGCAACA
>QKMV01000982.1:0-18185 GCA_003287335.1 Lednia tumana
GGGGGGGGGGGGGGGGGGGGGGGGGGGGGGGGTGTATGTGTGTGTGTTTTCACATCATGCAGAGCTGCAGGTGATAGCCCAGAATGTAGATGTTTTCAAGTTCTTAGTATAACTGAAATACTCGCAGGCCACCGGATAAAAGAACCTTTTTTATATAAGAGGCTATAGCGATAAAAACCAACATTGACCAAGCAATCCTCGGTAAAAGCTATCTCTCGTAGAGCAGCCTCTGCCCCCAAAAGAATGCGCAGCACCATTTAACTTGAATACAAAATAATAAAGAACATTCCCATCTGCAAGAGAATTCGCGTTCGAAGTAAATCTATGGCTTATGTTCACAAGAAAATGCACTTACTTACACACCGATCTCATAAATTCTCTAATATCAAAATTGGAAGAGATATTATCAAAATATTATCTCACAATATGCATATTTTTCATAGGGGATTAAGGTACCGATTTCGGCAATAATCTTCTAACTCGTACTTTTAAATGCTAAAATAAGACCCCATATACGGTAGTCATTCGGAGTGTATCAATTTATTTTAATAATTATGACACCGAGAAAGTTTCGAGAGCAGTTCTTAATAATAATTTGCGCAATATGTTCTCTTCGTGAGTTTCAACTTCCACGCAAGACTAGCGCCTTGCATGCGGAGTAAGGTGCAGTGTTTTTGCTTCGTATAGCGATATGGTTTCAGTGAGCAGTCCAGATAATTAAGATGTACCGCCCCCGCAATTGTTTCAACTTCCAACACGTTGCAACTCCAGCAAGTTGAATTATCTTCTTAAATTATGCAAAGGTGAGAAATGAACATTTTCTCATACCATTATAATATGAAAAATGGGTGGTCCGTAACAGGTAACATAATATATATGCATTTCAAAAAAGAGTTTTCAATGCTTAAGTGTTTTGTTATAAAAAGCAGCTAGTTAGAGTAAAAATGTCATGGAAGATATGCGCTATTGAATTTTTCATATAGCTGCGTCGTTTACCTTTCGGAAAGAGATGTAAGATGAACATGGGCGCAGTATGCTTCAGGCTTCGCTATAAACATTTTGGCCTTGCCATGAAGTTAAGTGGTCGCCACAAGATTTACGCAATTCACCGCGAAATTTGTTCTACGCATTGCACTTTGGGTGTTGTCATTCTGAGATTTGGATTGTTTTTGGGCTTTACCTCTTAAAATTGGGGGTCAAGTTTAAATTTCGAAATTCCTTAAACATGGTTTCACTCGATGGTATTTGCTTCAAAAATGTGGACTTCGCCTTGACATTTGGGCTTAGCTCTGATGTGGGCTAAGCCCTCATTAACAGAGTTGCTTTATTTACACGATGGGGTAAGCAACGTATCGGGCTTATCTCGGAATTTCTTTTATTTTTGTGAAAGTTTTTTTTTAATTTTTCCAAAAATTACTGTTTCAAAATTCGCCAATTAGATTGTATTGTGCAATGCAATTTTTAGTCATAAAAAATACCGTATTAAGCCAACCCGAAATTTCAGAGAACTTTAGATTCCCCTGCCGGCGCCCCAAACCATGGTAATCATACTTTTCGGAACGAAACAAAAATATCTAAACGTTCATCTTCCGTCATGAATTTAGGAAAACAATTGCAATGTACCCCCCAACCCCCAGAAACCCCTATTTGGTCGCATGGGGCCGTGACCCACACGCTGCATAAAGTTGCCAAATTTCTGATATGGATGAAATTTTCAAAATCTAGCTCGAACTGTATGGAAACGTACAAAGAATGTAATTTCGTGTTGAAATAATAATCGGAGAAACAAGAAATTTATTATTAGGTTGGGGATAGTTCTCTCTCTCTCTGTCTCTTTCTCTTTGTCTTCCTTTTTCTCTTTCTCTCAACTAAGAGAGAGCGAAACAATTTTTTTTTTCAAAACTTTGGTTGTCCGAAACGTTGGTTTCAATATTAAATAATGACGCAGAGCAATCCAAAAGAGAAGTTTAATACCTCTAGCTGCAAAAACTTAAAATATATATGTATAAATCAGAGAAAGTACTCAATGAGAGGATAACAGCACCAAATTATCATGGAACACAATGTGTGCTCATTGAAACTGGTGGTGAAGGGAGTGTCATCCTGTCATTCTGCCATAGTGTCTCACTTGTCTCAGAAAGTCAACGTGACCCAAATACGAAAATGTATCAGCTAGGAGGCATCGAAAATAATTAATAGCAAAGTCATCCAGCTGTAAATGTGGTAAAATGCAGATAGTGCTCGATGCTTTAGTCGCTACGTGTGGGACATTTCCAAATGTACTGTACACTGTGATTCATTAGCATAAGTTACAAAGGAGTTGAGGAAAATCGAAAACAGAAGCACCCTTATTTTCTATGAAGATATGGTACGAAAAGTCACCACAGCTCTAATTGGTAAAGAGATGGGATCTTGCCATACCAGATATGTGAAATGCGGTCATGCTGTTATAGGATTTATGTTTACTAGAACTTTAATGATAGTTTTTGTTTTCATAATGAAAATGTATTACTACTTTCTGACTTGAATGAATACGGTGAAAAAAGTGATAATTCGATGTTTCTAAATAACTGAAGTGTTACATACAAGCGTTAGGCGTTAATAATAAATTACTTAACTAGCAACATAACTAAAACGGCACACATCGATTATGTTTCCTACGGTGTAGTTGCCACGCAACTATTAGTGGTCATGAGATGTATACCCATGAGGAATAAACCATTTCTCCCACCTATAGTACCCTGTGCGGATGCCCAATTAAACCGTCAACTATCAAATAAAATTAAAGACAAGGAATAACGGTCCGTAAAGAATGCTATCGCACTTGTTTCTCTTGATATGCATGATACATACACTTAATAAAGAGCTATACTTTCCCAGATCTCATTGAATATTCCGACCGCATGCAGTTGGCAAATTAACGTTCTCCGCTAGACGGCGCCCTGTCTCTATCACTCTAGGTCCAATTCTCAATGCCACTTGTTCCACACCCTTGATGAAGTTACTCATCTGTTATCACACCATTTTCCCCACGAAACAGAACCCGTTGTGTTGACCTTTCAGATCATGCAATTTAGTCCAAAAAAAACCATAGATGGATATCTTTCTTGGGCCATCGGTTCTACCCATCAAAAGACTTGGCCCATAAAATGGCTACAGAGCTTCGAATTTCCATGAGAAAGATAGCTAAAAGACATGAACTATGAATATTGAGAATGGTCAATGTGTTGCGTAATCGTAATTTATGGGATGATCAAATTTCGGCGCTTTTATACGGACAACAGCAGCACTTGAGGGTGTTTAGCTTGATTTGGCCGCAAATCCGTTCAACGATCGCACGTACGCTGTGCGGTAGGTCTGCTGTAGTCGGCCCACCCTGCCCACAGCCGTTGGTTACAGCATCCCCCCGAGGCCGGTACTCGGTGGTGAAAAAGGAGATATTTGAAAAACGAGATGAGGATCCAGGATCTCTATGTGATTAGAAATACGAACCCAACCAACCACAGTTTCCATTTTTTTAAGAACTAATTCACAAACTGCGTGATGAATTCTTAATAAAATTACTAAAATCTTGCCGACGTTTTGTAAGCATGCTGCTTATTATCTTCAAGGGTAACAGTTGACTGGCCCTGAAAAAGTATGCAGCAACGAAACTTCGGGAAAGTTTTATTGTTTTTCCTTTGCATCCATTATCCAGTTTTTGATCAGTTTTTTCCAAACCATGACTAAGATTAGGAAAAAGTCATCAGCCAAAAAAATCCAGTGTCCAGTTATTTAACACTTAAAGACTAGAAATAAGACTAAAAGCTATACATTTTTACATATATATATAAGCGATTCAGTTTCATTTAGCCTACATTTGATTCTGCATGCCGTATCTATCGCTGAAACGTTCTCTTAATTATTATCCTAATAATGTTACTGTTTGTCGGTGTGTATTCCTAGTTTTCAAGAGGCTTTAAACATCAATTTATTGTTTAGTGGAGTATGAATAACCATTCATGTTGATGATGAGTTTGATGTAATTTCATTTTTTGTAAGTAGCCAATAATTTTAAAAAATCCGATTATAAACATCCAAAAAGTAGAACTTTCTCAATAATATGGTTCCGCAATATTTTTTTCTCATAGAGAAGATGAAACTTCAAAGTCTGAATTTTAATGTAATGCTCAAATTTTGAAGCGCATCCAAAACGTGGTGTCCACCCACTGAGCCGTAATAGAAGCGAAGCTATAATAGATTATATTGGACTATACCATAGGCTATCCCATTGGCTTTACCCATGCAATTACCTGCATTTCTTACGACTCCAGCAGTTCCGTAGACCGGTCTCAGTCATGAATTGGTAAGTGCCGCTTTAATAATATTTTTTTTCTTTTTTCCGAATAATAAAGAAGGAAGATTTTGCAGAGGAGAAGTGAATATAAATTGCAAGTTTTGTGAGTTAGTGCAGAAGAGTAGGTAGTATAGGCAGTCGGCTTTGGCATATTATTAATCCCCCTATCAGTCGCATACAGCGCCGACTTCAAATTCAAAGGAGAATAATGTAGTAGGCCTGGCTATACTAACTTGAATCTGCCAATAGCTTCCACTACAAATAATGCAGCCTTTAATAAACTTGTGGTTGATTTAGAGCGCGAGGAGGAATCTGCTAAATTTGGTGTGAATATGATAATGACTTTCCATTGTATAGTCTGCAGAGAAATGGTGGCATAAGAGACACTGATGATAGAAATAATGTTCCGATGTTTTATATAGTAACAATTGCCACGGAGGCTTTCACAGCAGCTGGCGTTATAAATGACATCGTGTTTTTCAGTGACGTGCTCTGTTGTAAGACAATTTTGGCCCTCAAAAGAGTCGTAAAATATCTCTATCTTTCATCAGACGGTGGTGTAGAGGACGTCAACGCCATCGTGGATGAAACGTCGAAATATTTGATGGTTCTTTTATATTATTGGTGTTTAATGGCATTTAAATCAGTCTTGTGGACTTCGCCATTTAACGGCCTGACGGCTCTTTGTAAAGTCAAAATTGTCTTACAACAGAGCACGTCACCACAAAACACGACACCAGCATGTGTTCATTTATATCGGTTATGCTCTGTTTATGCTGATCCTATTATATCATCGCCACGTAAAACGGAAATTAATTATACAATACCTACCCTTTGGCAAGAGAACAAATTAGTAGCCTTGCCGACTTGAAGATCCTTGCAGTCTCAAATTACCCGAATTAAATTATTGAAATCCGAAACTGTGTTTAAAATTAGTATTACATGGAAACAGACACGTAAATGTTCCAATGTTACAATCAGCTCGATACTGTTCACATATTGTTAGTGAAAGCTAGCGCAGAATTACCATGAGCTTGCGCTTGGAAATCCTGTCAGACAGCAAAGTTGTTTAATGGGTGAAAATTGATAAAGACATCACTTTAAATTAATTGAATGACGGAGAACACATTACGTGAGAGCCAATTTCCTTCTTTTTCGTTGCCGCTTTTATCCAATTCTTGTTCGGCCTCGCTCATTTAGTCACATATAACGTTGATTCATGGAGTTACTTGAGAGCAATAATCTAGAGGCAATTATTGTACATTTTCAAATATATTTACTCTGAGATAGACATTGTTTTCTGATTAAACCGATTCCAATTTCCCAGAACAGCAAACAGAGACTGGTCCAGCCATAGAGCGATCCACACACAAATATCTTGCTCGTCCACTCCATGTTGAATTTCAATTTTCTATGCCTTGTTGAAAACTCGTGTTTTTGTGTGGACTTGAGAGGAGGAGAAGAGGGATTAAATCGAATTAAACCTATTTGATTTAGTTTCCAATTACAGTTTGAGTCCAAATGAACTCATCTCGACATTAGCTACATACTATGATATAGTCTAAATTTGTTTTTGACCCACCGAGCGTTGAGTTGGGTTGGGCGATAGGCCATTTGAGAACGCTGAAAATCTTTCGCGAAAATGTACCAGCAAAAGGAATTCACTGCTCTTTTAGCTACATTATGGGGATTGCAAAAGTACGAGACAAAAGTTCTGTGGCTACATTCTGGCTAGACTAAAGACTTCTAAATCCTATCGTCAACAAATTTAAAATGGCTTGAGCGGGTATTTCATTTTAATTTATTTTGCTGTGATCTAACACATCCTGTAGGAAGTTGGTATAAAGGAAGGCTTTTAACGTGCCTCGACATTCAGGAAAATGATTTGCAATTTTAGAGTCAACTCTTCGACCGAGCACACAAAATTTATTGAAATTTAACATCCTTTATTATTCTTCTTACAAGAATTTAGAGTGTTATTTAGCGTTTGACGTCATTTTGAAAGTGAAACACTAAAAGAGCAATTGCATTAACTGATGCTTCAGTTTCAATTCAATTAGACCAGGACGAAGATTTTCCGCAAAATAAAATCAATTGTGCATGATTGGAAATTCAACGTACTCTTTGAGATTAGCGCCTACCTGTGGATCAATATATATTATCCTTTTTTTTTACCTAAACTAAGCTTAAACAACATTAATACAAAAGCATTCACATAGAAGAAGCTTCGAACATAATCGCTGTGAAACAGGTGAGGGAATGTGTTAAGAAATCGCTTACTTATGTGATTGGTTGGAGTCGCGCGGCGGTCGTAATCGTTTTTCAGGAGGCCATCCAGGATTTGCAAATGGTCCAATTTTGCTCCATCACTGAAAAACAACGAAAAAACAGAATGAAAAAATAGGAAGATCGCAAAATCGTCGTGAAATTCTCCATTAGGTGCAATTGAAGAAAACCATGTGCGCGTAAACACTGCAGCCACTGTATTTTTAATCTTTTTAGTTACGTAGATATTTTTCTCAACGTAAACAATCAAAATTAAAGCTTTAATGAATATAAATATTTCGCAAAATATTTGCGATGCCTGTTTGAGGAAGTGCAGAGAATTAGGAAAAGGCAACACATAATGTTTATGCCTGCAATTAAAGAAAGGTTCGCCAACTCTCACTGATGATATCTTCGTAATGTGTTTTCATCCATATTTTTAAGAACACAAAAATCTAATGATGTTGGCATCATGGACTAATAGGTACACTCAAATCACAGAGATTCGTGAGGCAGTGAGCTATACCCTTGTTGCATAATATATGGAAGAGAAAACAGAGACGTCTCCTCTTTGAACGTATTGTGCCATTGCTTCATGGTTCACAATTCTTTACTTGTGTTTTACTAAGGACTAAGGAGGATCGTTTCATAATTGTTGGACCGAATCTTGCGCAATAGCTATATAAGGACGAACGACATCGCCATGCTACATGGATGTGATGAAGAAAGTTTGTATTACAGGAGAGAAGACCAAAACTTTGAACTAGACGAATACAAGATTAGCACATTATTTAACTTTAGTTAGATTTGTATGTTATCTGTATGAGTTGAAAACCACAATTTCACTATAGGGCGTGTAGATGCGCTGCTCGTGATCTTGAACGTACTACACTCATGGATTTAATGATATTGGGGGAAAGGGAAATGCTATCAATTCTCCCAAAATTTGAATTAAATGGGGATTCGTGTCATTGGGAGCACGATAAGCAATTCCCCACACGGGGTGGGGGGGGGGGTATATTTTAGTTTTATTGGGCAAAACAAAATGAAGCTGGGATTGGAAATCGCAAACACCATTACGTGATTGAAAAAAACCGAACGTTGCTGGGATTAGCAGCTTTGAAGCACGATCATAGTGCAAATAACATACTAAGGAAATTCACGGAGCCGATAATATTCATCTCGCAACCTTTTTAAACACTTCACACAACTTGCTAAAAACAAATAGTTATGTAATGTTCACACTTGAAGATTGAATTGACAGTTCATGCTTTATAGTCATTCCACAGCCGCGTGACCAGTTTTTACATTGCTCGTTTAGTTTAAAAAAAACTGTTAATAACTGCGTTTAACTGCTGAAAACTTCTAACAAACAAACTGCCAGTTTAACCAGTTTACCGGTTAACCACAGTTAACCAGTAAGCAGTTTAACCCAGTTATTAAGAGTTTTTTTTAAACTAGTGCTGAAATTAGTCAGAAGACACGAGCATTAAAAAATTAATGCTCGTTTAGTTGATCGTGAATCTAGTTTGCATGCACCATTGTCACGGGAAACTGTTTTATTTACCAATTGTATTCCATTTTTCTGGCCTGGCGAATACATTTCTCGTTGGACAGGGATAACTAATTCCAGAGACTGTTTAATAGGACACAAATAGAGGCGGGCGAAGTGCGCAGTGCGCAGAGAATAGGTACTACGTGCACACGGAATATCGGGATTGGTAACTCGAGCTCCTGCCTATACCTACCTAGATATATTCATACAAGGCGCATGATGAGCAGGAACACACTCAAAGAACGAGTCAACATTCTTACAAATAACTGAAGTCAATTGTTCCGTGGTGGCTGCAGCGAGTTTTCACAATGTCATTAAAACTAGAATAAACGAGGGGTTCTCTTAATTAACGTACTTATAGCTACTAGCGAGAAGCTAGCTATAACTTTTCTTTAAAATGTACGTTGAATGGTAAAAGAAGGGGGGTACAAAATTCTCTGTGTGTGTGTTTGTGTGTGTGTATGTGTGTGTATGTGTGTATGTGTGTGTGTTTGTGTGGGTGGGTGTGTGTGTGTGTGGCATTTGCAAAACAGAAATACTTTTTTTTTGCAATGGAACGATGCCAAAAACAGCAAACTGTTATACAAATTGGTATCAAACTCGAGCCAGTACAGTTAACATATATAAATCAACCAATGGGAATAAAGAAATAAGTATTTCGATGAGCCACACAACGGCATGGGTAAAGGTACCTTTTAAGAGCCCAAATGTTAATGGAAACAGCCGATTTAGCTAAATTAACCACTAAGCACATTATTAATTATATTTTTGCTTGGTAGAGGCTTATTATTTAATGGTTAAGCCTAGCAACTCAATTAGGCGCAAAAGAAAATTCCAACAGAAGTTTGAGAAAAGTTATCACATTTTTTTTTACAGTGAAGCGTGTTTTAATTTTGTTCATTTTTCTAATTTACTGAAAAGTAAAAAGCCCCACATAAAGATTGTTTCCTTTCCTCAAGTCCCACATATCACATCGAGACGGCATTTCAGTGCTGCATGTTGAAAGCAAGTAACATTTGATCATTTCTCACGAATACAGGAGCAAGATGTTTAGCGCTGGGGTGGGATGGGGTGGGGGGTTGAGAAGGGGCTCGGGCTCGGGCTCGGGCTCGGCGTTTGTCTGGTATACAATGCCCTGCCAAGATCGCGAGCCGACAGCCGACTGATGGAAACTGGATCGGGCCCGGGCCCGGGGCCGGGCATTTGATTGGCGGTGTGTCAGCCTTCGCTGTATAAAATGACCAATGGCGTGAAGAGAATTCTAGTATGGTCCAGCATGCTCCAGCAATCAACGGAAACAACATTAAGAAGAATTGAAATAAAATCGGTTGTCGGCGAAAGGAAAACGAAAAATCTGCTAACGTCCATTTTCACGGAAGTCTTGAAAGAAAAAAAGGGTGCATCTTGTCGACCATCGACGGAAGTCGTATAAGAAACAGCCGAGCTCGCGTGAATCTAAAGTTCTCCCGACTCGCACGGTCGTTTTTATTCTGCTCTGTAGCAACCGCGAATGATTTCGAGCTCGAAGGTTGTACCAACCTAACCAAAGGTTAGCTTATATTAGTATCTTTGTCGCTTTCGCCTCTAATTCAATCCCGTTAAGTCAGCAGTTTTCGAATGATCCGGCTTCAATCATTTGCGCTCCTGCTAGAATAATACCTTCCACCGTGTCAGTGCCTGAACAAATTGTCATCCTGATTCGAAGAGATTTTGATTAGACGAAGGCTAACCCATGCTTTTACACCCAGCTGTCTGTCTTATGCTTATTTGAGATTAGCTCAAGTAATCCTATGCTGAGAAGTTGTAAACACCATTCGAACAGATTCGCCGGTTGGTTTGGTGGTGATTGTCGTGTGCCACCGTGAAATGTTACGTGATTAACCGAACCGAAGAGACGGTTCGAAGCACTTGAACCGGCGGTGCTGCCAAGCTAGGTGACAAATTGAGTGGAATTAACGTTGGCTAAAGAGATGTCCAAATACAGCTTGGTCATTAATCATCGACGGTTGATCAAAAAAAACGATATTGAAGACGAAAATACGAGGGACACATTCTTATGAGGAAAGGCGGAAAGATTGGTCTAGAAAGACGGGGAATCGGAAGGAACTTACTACATTTATTTTACGGGACTGTGCATTTTTGTTCTAAATTGAAGATACGTGTTTTGAAGATCGAAGCAAAGCGACTACCAAAATTTGAGCATAGGTATGTTTCTTTAACCAGGTCAGCATATTATGCTTGTGTGGGCTCTACACAAAAGTTCCCTTTTCGACTGAGTATTATGTTCACAGCCTCTACCTCTAGGAAAGTTACATTGTAACATTTCGGTTCATACAGAAGTTTCTTTCTGTGTTTGCATTGAAAAAACTGGCCACGAGCCTTGTATCCAGATGGTGATGATTTCAATAAATGTATAGGATTCTCCAATATATACACAAAAATTCCGTGCGAGATACCTTCACTTCAATACAAGCGGAAAGAGTAAACTAAATCAGAATAATGTATTTTTTTCTTTTACCAGTGGTAGGAATATTTTCAAGTCAAGTTATCTAAATAATATTGGAGCAAGTTTTCTGAACATGCTTCGTTTTGCACGCGAGAATTTGCCGGGTCAAAGGTAATGGACGAAGGAGAGCAGAACAGGGCTAATATCCCGTGCGAAGTAGAAAATAAATAAAAAAGAAGGCCAGTGGAAAATAAATGAGACTTTCTGTTGAAAGGATATGAAGGTTTGATGTGCTAACATACGCTGCTCTCAAACCAAACGCAACCGGAATCTGGTAAGAATTGATTGGCTGGGTAGTGAGCAGTGGGGGGTACTAGTGAGTAGGGGCTAGTGGATACCAAATACCAATCGACAGCTCTAACTCACGGAACCACTTTCTCTCCGCTAAATAATTGTAAGTGTAACTGCACATAACTCCTGTGGCAGGCAGTATCCCTTTCGAACAAGGTTTAACTCGACGATTTCTACACGGATCAACATCTTACGAATGTATTATATTGTTGACTAAATGAATACTGAATACCAACACGGTGCAGTGTGTGAAATTGTTGCATCGCCACGTTCGTATGTATTAAGAGCGGTAGAAATATTTATTCTGCTTCGTTCCAAACCCAAACGGATAATGTAAAACTTAGCAGAAAGAAAAGGGAGCAGCGTGTTCCTTTTTCCACATGGGGATTATTTCAGTCGAGTTTGTAAAGTCTTGTGGGAAAAGCGCATAGAATAACTGCTCTTAGAGGTTCGTTCAGGGGCAAAATTATTTTCCTTAATGAAACTTAGGTTTACGTATTCTTTACGACAAAACCGTTCAAACGGTACGTATGAGTCATATTAAAAAATAAAAAATGTCCAACAACAACATATAAGACACGTTCTACTTACGCGTTTAATCGACAACATTTGATACTTTTTTCGTCAGTCTGTTATACGGCCATCCCGTACCCTAACATGTAATCATCCCATTCGTAAAACTCAAACAATTAATTGAAATTAATCTAAGATGCGACATAAACTAATCAAATTTTATGTATGCCCCTTGATCTTTAACAACCTTCTTTGAGCAGTAAACCCAAAGACGCCGTTTGATACTAAGCTGGCAGCAAACAAGCGTTTCTTGTTCGGTGATAGTAGAAGTGGAACTCCCTTTAATTAAAAATCTAGCATTTTCATTCACCTGCAAAATGCAAAACGTGCTTTTCTAAAAGTATAACTAGTGCGTCCGGCCCAGGCGCCCCAAGGCCTTCGTGTTGATGAATAGGTTGTTGAAAATGTGTTGAGCCAACAGAGCGAGAAGCGGAAAAGGGTGCCCGGCGCTCAAGCGGAAAGTGAACCCGGCACCTCCACCAAACCCGAAAAGCTCAAATGGAACCTTGTTTGTTTATATTGTGTACGCGCAATTAAGCGCAATTATCTTCATTAATTTCAGCATAGATGCAATTGAACAACATTTTGGACAAGGTGCTTCTTTTTTAATTTAACAGTTTTCTGTACTTTTTCTAACTTTAATTTAAAACTACTGGCACCTTGAGCTTCCATCAACCCAAATAAAACGTCAAATAAAGCTGGAAACTGCAAAAATTCGAGAAATGGTCAAGTCGAAACCAAACTCGGCACCTCCACCCATTCTCGAAATGCTCAATCGGAAACTGAACCTGAAACTTCGACAAATGACACATAAGTAAAATTTAACCTGGCATCTCCACCAAACTTAACGGGCAAGCAGAAACTTAGCCTGACAAATCCAACAATTCAAGAAAAGATGAAGCGGAAGCTAGCCCCGGTACTTCCAGCAAACATGAAACGCTAAAGTAGACGTCAAACCTGGCACCTCCACCAAACGCAGCACTTAATCAAAAACAAAACCTGACACCTTAAACAATTCACGCAAATTAAGATTTTGGTTGTTCCGTTGTAGCTACTAGAGAGCATATACAAAAATAATTTGTTCGATATGTTTCAAGCGTAGGTATTCTGGGCATGGATTAATAAAGGTTGGAAATGAGTAAAAACATACTAAATGAGTGTTAATACATATGAAACCTATCGATAGGTAGCTATAATTTATTCCGCTTAAGTAAATGAATAATTCGTGCAATATGACTCAGTTTTTATTGATTACGGACGGCAGAGACAATAAATTATTTTAGCCATATTCAATGCTTGTCGCGTAATAAATTTATAGCTGAATAGTTTACCGCTCATTTGACCGCGGTCACCACTGGTCACCACAAAGAATTGCGCATAGCACCAAGAGGAATCTAAACCTTTTTGTTTGATGATTTTTAATTAGTTTGGCTTGTAATTATTCTCTCGTATTTAACTACCCAATTCGAGTCGAGCGCTTTTGGCCTCGCTGAGAGAAAATTTTCTAATTCAATTGATATAAACACTGCTCTTTGATTTGTTTACACTTTTTCGCCTCAAAAGACAAAATTTTCAAAGAAAAAAAATCTGAGTAATAATTTGCGAATTATAACATGAGTCTGAAAGTATTTCTATTCAATTATAGAAAGCGTGTTTAGGAAATGTTTCAATATCAGGATATTTGCAGATGCACGTTCATGTCATAAGTATTTATGAGTTCAAGAAATAACCGAGTGAACATAATATTTACTCATTGAAAAGAATGGGAATGATTCTGTTTTGTCTCAGTCGAGGGTGCTCGATCAAATCAAGGCTTATTTATTATAAAGAGCTTTGATTCTTGATACTCTCTTCTTCGATTCCTTCAATGGTACTTGAAAGTCACGTGAATTTTTAACATATTTTTCCTATGCATACTCGAGCAAATATATTTTTCAAGTTGCTCTTGACTTTATGCCAAATTATTTAATCACGCACAAAAAAGTACTTTGAGCAGTAATTTATAAAGTGGTGCATAGCACTTCAAAAATACCCAAAGCACAGGATTGGTTGAGGGTTGATTTCGTACCATCTCAAAATAAACACGTGTTATTTGCATTCAAAGAGTAATACCCACAACACTCTGACCATAAAAAACTTACGGCTGTTCATGCTGCTATTTTCTGTTTAAAAAATAACGTATGAAAGTTCACAGTAAAAAATATGAGACCTTATATAGAACCTCTAATACTCAGATCACATATGTAGTCCGCTGTAAGATGTAAGTGATTTATATGGCACATCTAACTCCAACTATGGTCTAGCATAGATTCTAATCTGACCGCATGCAAGATATCCATCGATCTTCTTAACTCGCGGAAGGCTCATCATCTAAGGCTCACGAAAACCTGAATTCAAGTAGATATGTATTGAAAGCTACAGCCGGCGGTTCAGTAATGGGAAACCTTTGTATGAGAGGGACGTGCAGCCTGGCCTGTGACCTGTGACAGGGAAAGTAAAAGTGCGGGGTAATGATTCGGACACACTAGACCAGCCGACACGAACGGATAAACGGCAGAGCATCACGCTGACTGCCGACGGGACCGGGAAATCACAGCTCCACGCGACTTCAACGGCTATTCTCAAGTCTTGACTCTTGCTTGGCACACATCTTTATATCTTTTAATCGAAACTTCTCGTTGACTAAAATCACGAGGGAAAATCTTGTCGTTTTTCTTCAAAATATTATAGGACACCGGTCCATTTCCATTTCACGAAAGAAGCATTCACAAAACGTCATATTTTCTGTAATATAATAGTTTTGTGCAGTTGATAATATAGATTGATTGATTGATTCGAAAACAACTACCTTCAATTTACAGTATTTTATACACGCTGACATATTATTGTCCTACTCAAACGTTGCCATTTCGTAATGCATGCGCTAATCTTTTAATGAATTACAACAAAATAATCTCCTAAACTGTGCTTTTGATGAGCATTGTGCAGATGAGCAATTCCAACGGTGAGTATATTATAAAAGTTATGAGCAACTGACGCTAAATGCGAACATGCCAACATGTGTCATGCTCATGCTTATGGCAATACATACAATACAACACAATTGTAGGATTTCGCTAATTCTCAAAGCGATATCTCACCTACCCATACCCCTACCGGCTACCCCTGTCCCGATTTCCTTTTCCACTTCCAGTGAGTGAACATCAAATAGCATAGCGACAGCACGGCTGACGACGTGAACAGCTAAAAAGACTATGATCCCCGTGACGAACCAATCATTCTAATCGCGATGATTTCCAGCGTGTTTGGGTTAGGGTGTAAGTGTGACAATGTTTCGCTTACACGTGGATAAGTATTGTTCTTTGAGATGCATATGCGATGTACAGGCAATTAGTGGCATTAATGATGTTGGACTTAGTGCTAAGTAGCGGCTAAAATAAGGCTTCGCAGTTGCTTACAATTGCGTCATAAAAAAAGAATTTGTCGTGAAACTTAATATTGTTCTTTATATACTCTGAAAAAACTAAATGCTTGGGAATATACTTAAAAGAGCAACTGGCCAATTAGTGTTTACCTCACATGCAAACGAAAACTTAACAGCATTATAAAAATATAATTAAGCAAGCTACAAATTGATATCAGCCTAATATACCCATGAGATAAATGAAAAACACGGTTGAATGAAAAATTAATTAGAAATGTCGCATTAATATTCTCTAAGATCTTGCCATTTGCCATGGGTATTTGCAATGGGAAACTCTCCACAGTTCTGTTTATACGTGCCTGTTTAGTATTCAATTCGGCAAAATAGCAAATGGATAACCAAAATGTGTTGAACCATAATGTTTACACTGTGTGGTGGTGGCGCGAAACTATGTCTTGTCACCAGCCAACTTGGGAGAACCTTTGGTCAATAGAGACTTTCACGTAATTGTGTTAAACTTATGGTCCAAACTCCATACCTTCTCACTCTGCCCTTACAAATGATCCAACGAATTTCGAACACATAAAATGGGCTTTATCACCCATCATCATTTCAGTTTTTCTATAGGGAACCAAGCCAAATCGAATAGAATTATCTCTAGCTTTGCGTTAAAGCTCGAATTGTTAGCATTGCAACATTTACTTTTGGGCAGTGCATTCCATTATTCACCTCCGAATAAAGTTTGCGAATATCACCATATAGTAGTATCTTTTATCATCCTAAAACAAACCAGCGCAAATGCAGTCCACAAAGTTTTGGCAAAATTTTACTACGTGAAGATGAAAAATTGTTCGCGTGTAATAATACAATGACTAGCACGTTTTTTATACAGTTCAGTCTTAAATAATACGATAAACTTCTTATCACTTTAAAAGAACCATTTCAAGACACCTATACGCTAAATGTAGTAGTACGCTAAATAATTGTAGTATTAGCTCTGATTATTACAAAGGTATAATCAATGCTAGAAGTTTTCTTTTGTTTATTCAAAATGTCAACTAATCGATACAGAAAAAGCATATGTGTTCCTCAAAGCTCGAAAAACATAATTAAATCAACAGTTTTAACCAACCTAGCGTCCTGTCGATTGGGTGGAAGTACATTTCGGCTTAGCCACAAAATTTGGCTTTGCCATAAAATTTGTTCTTCACCTTGCTCTTTGGGCTTTGCCACTCTCGGCTTCAACTTTAAATTTTGGGTTCCATGTTTTAATTTGTGGATTTCGTCCACATACCCGTTGGGTTTTACCTAAAAACTTGGGCATGGTCTTGACATTTTGGCTCAGGTCTGGTGTAGGCTTAGCTCTCATGAGAAGTGGAAATGTCATTTCCGTGCAATGGGCCGTTAATTTTTTGCCCAATGAAACGGATGCAATTGCACTCGTTAGGCTTCGTTTCAAAAATGTGGGTTTTGCCTTGAAATGTTGGCTTAGTTTTGGTGTGGGCAGTGATTCCTTTGTTTCTCCCTATGGGCCGGACCACGGTTCGTGTTCACCACGGAGGTTTGCTTTTTAGTAATTTTTTATTAATTACTAATTTTTCAAATTTCATTTTTTTTCACAATTTGGCCATTGAAATGAATGTCTCAATGCAAGTATTTTAGTCAGAAACAAGAACCATATCAAAACAACCTAAATTTTCAGAAAATTTTGGATTCCCCCGCTGGTGCCACGAACCGCACAAATGTATTATTTTTGAACTGGACACAAATGTATTGGAACTTTCAAATTTCGAAATTAATCCAGGTAAAAAATTCCAGTCTGACCAAAAACCCTTTATAAAAGAGCCCACTTTTGAGCGCACAGAGACAAGACCCCCACATTGCAGCAAGTTGGGGATTTATGTGATTTATGTGACTTTTTTTTTTTGTGTGTTTAAATGAAAACATTGAAATGCACTTGCTAACTAGACATGAAATTTAAACTTTAACAACTTTTAACCATTCCTAAGAGATCATATAATTTTTTTTAAATAGTTTACAATTGTATTAATGTGACCAATGAAAGTAGTTGTACTCTGGGCCCGCGGCAATAGTATTCATCTGATGTAAGACTTAAACAAAGAGCCGTACACACTTTTCTAGATCATCAAACTAGCATGGCGTTTCAACAGCCGAACACTGAAGACATCACATCTGAACTAAATTTGTTTTTTTTAGGTTGCCTTGCCGGTTGAATTCGTCAACCTTCGCCAAACATTTCTCAGCTTGCTGCAACGTGGATGTCTCGGCCCCGTGCGCTAAACATTGTGCCCTTTTTTGGAGGGGCTAAGAGGAGTTTTTGGTTGAAATGGGAATTTGTTCGGCTTGGGAATTCTGACCTACATGTCTGACGGAATCTGAACGTTCTGACACATTTATTTCCAGTTCAGATAAATATACATGTTCGCAATTCGGGGCGCCGGTGGAGGAATCCAAATTTTTCTGAAATTTTGGCTTGGATTAATATGGTGATTGTTTCTGAGTAATACTTGCATTGCGGAATACTTTCTTATGGCCAACTGAAAAAGGTGTTTTCTTAAAACAAATGCAAAAAATAAAAACTTCTTCTTAACAGCAAAAACCCGCGGTGAAACCGAAACGTGGTCCGGTTCATCAGGTAACATAAAAGAATCACTGCCCACACCAGAACCAAGCCGAAATGTCAAGGCGGAGCCCGAAGTTTCAAGGCGAAGCCCATCGGGTGGAAGCATTTGGAATAAATTCACAAATTTGAGAGTAGAAGCCCAAATTAAAAGACGGCTGAGAATGATAGAGCCCAAAATTTTGGGATGCCTTCTTTTCTTATGCCTTTCAAGTCTACTACCCCGAAATTTAACGAACAAATAAAATGAAAACAGCATCGTATATTCGGTAAATGTCGGGGTGGAAGACTTGAAAGGCATAAGAGAATAAGCTCTCCCAACATTTCAAGCAATTTTCAAATTTCTTAGCGAAGCAAAGTTTTGAGGATGAGCCGAAATAGACGCCCGTCCATTGGGCGGACCCTCGGCTAGTTTTACTCAAAGTGCGTCAAAGTTCTTACTCCTTGAACCTAGTCATCAATTATGATACGCACACAATTGTGTGGACCTAAAGCTCTCTTTTTTTATTATTTTGCAAATGCAGTCAACAACGGTGGTGGTGGTGGTGGTGGTGGTGGTGGTGGTGGTGGTGGTGGTGGTGGTGGTGGTGGTAG
>QKMV01000983.1:665-12249 GCA_003287335.1 Lednia tumana
CAAAGACGACGTTAAACCTTTTTAAAAATGCAACTGCACCGTAACTGTTTCTGTACGGCGCGAGCAAAGACGACGTTAAACCTTTTTAAAAATGCAACTGCACCGTAACTGTTTCTGTACGGCGCGAGCAAAGACGACGTTTTCGTGTGAATCTAAATGAATTTGTCGGTCCGTGAATCCCCAAGGAAAACAAAGTCACCGAGAGTTTGTCGACGCCACAGACTTTTCACCTGCTGAAGTTTCGCAGAAACTTTTCGTGTTTTTATATTTTCGCTCGGAAAGTTTATGCCATAAATATGTATCGATATAAAATCAAATCAATAAATCTGGCCGGACCGCGTAATAAATATTAGGACCGGCGAACAAGATTCCGCAGCGATTTTCGCCTAAAACGGGGAAGTTTTTTTTTTAGATTGCGCAGACCTACACAACACCTCCTAGGTAATATCTCACCGATGTGAAAAATAATAGTACCATTTCTTCATACATCCATTATAATCTCTCGTGATAACATACACTCCATTCTCAAATTTACTCCATTCCCAGCAAACATCAAGACAGACACTATTCCATTTCCCCACCGATCCCTCATCCGCGCTGATAGAACACAATATTACAACCTCGCTCGCCATGATAAACAATCTGGTCACATGATTCATACGTCGCTCCGAACTAGACCCATAACGTTTCCATAACCCAACTAAATCTCGATCCGGGCTATTTTCAAACACCACACAGCAGCACCTTAGCGGTCGGCCTCGTCTGCACCTTGAACCTAACGAACACTACAACCACCACTCGAAGCCCGTGTTGCGAAATCCCAGCAGGCCTCGAAGCTGGTTCGAGCTCGGCGTCGTCGTAACCCTTATTTAATTCAGATCCACTCAGCCCGCTCGGGGCTGCGAGTCGAGGTCGCATGCGATCGCACTCCTGCTAAGCATTCGGTCTCGGAGAAGAGCGGACGACACCGAAATGGTTCGTGTTATTGCCAGCAAAGGGAAAGTAGCGAACCCCGAGGCTGGAATCTCACCATGTCCGACAATGCAGATTATTAGTCCTTCAATTTGTAACTGGGATATAGTTTTAATTGAGCAAATGGGACGCTGCAATTGGTCGTGAGCTTCCAGATGTATGGTACAAATGTAATTTCGTGTGCTCTCGAATATACCATTTTCGTAATTGCCGTCACAGCGGCAATATAACGTACTGAATAAAAGCGTATTCTCATAAGAAATGCATGGCCAAAAGGATTTAATCGACCTCATTCTGGAATACGTAGCAGTTATGAAAATGGTCTGCTAGGTATTTGCCGCATGTTTTTATGTTTGGATTAAGTGAGTAGATTATTGGGTGAAGGCTGTTTTGTGTCGCATTTCCAAGCGCCATGCATTTCATTTTTATGATTTTATTATTTTTATATCGCTGTTGTAATCGAAAAAATAAAAGTCACGGCTCATTAAAATGTATACCATCGGAACTGAAGTAATTACTATAGGATTTGATTTAAAATTCTAGTTAACTAGTCATTAAGTTTTCATACCTTCAAGTAAAACGATCTAAATTTAAATTGCAAATAGTAATACGATTCTCTCGGCAATTTCACGGATTAGCTTTTTGAATCGTATTATATAAACATTTGAAAGCTGCGTGAGCGTTTTTGGGGAATACGCAAAGCGACGGGAAATGCAGCAAACTAGTGGCAATTACCGATGCGACCAGGCTGCAGGTTTGCGGTGGAAATGGAGTTTCCTTGTCGGACAACGGCGAGGCCCCAGCCGGGGTGGATTGGGTCCACGGGTGCGCGGCCACACCGAAGGGCACCTGTTAGCTGCCGGACATGGACTAGCGGTCACCCGGCGACCATAACTTGGTCGAAAAACTAGCCACCTCTTTCCGTCGTGCGCCCCCATTCGCGCTGCCCTGCCGAACGCCCGACGTGCCCCCTTCGCGAGCGCGCCGGGGCAAAAACGAGATAAAAGTTTCGATCAAAATTACCGGCAACTCGTTTCCGCGAATACGTCTCGAAATCGAAAAATAATCGGATCCGAGTCGAAGCGACGAGCAAACCCGAAAATTAAACCGAGTCTGAATCCAATAGCCACAATTTCCATCTGGCAATCCAGCCAAATGCGTTTCCCGTAACCCACTCTGCCGCAATATCGCTCGCTCGCCATTCGCGCAATTCGCGGCCTCTGCCGATTTACTGACGAAAGCACTTATTCAATTTGAGACACTCACTTATAGCCCAAATTGGGTCGCGTCAGAGCTAGGCTAGGCACAACCCTGTGCTCGATCGCGTACTAGGGGACCAGAGTCCATGTTCAGCTGCTAGCTCTGCATTAGACTAGGTCGATGCCAGCCCAGCCCAGCCCAACCCAGACCACAGGGCATGCTAGCTCAGCCCGAACACCGTGGTATCAACCACCGCAACCAGGGCTTCATGTGGTCGTCGAGGGTGCCTGGTCGCCTGGCATTGTGCCCAAAATACCCACCCCTTCTACCCCCCCCCGTCCCCCGTCCCTCCCTAAACCCGGGACCGCGATGTGCATGCCACTGCAGTATCGCGCGAACCTTTTTGAGGAGCGAGACCCCGTTCGCTAGTTTCCAGGGTCTCTCTGGCCGACAGCCAGAAAAGCGAGGAAAAGCGAGAGCGCCATTTTCCGGGATGTTCGCAGGAATCGTCTAGCGTTCAGGGGCGTTTGGTGTGCGTATATATATATATATATACGTATAGGAGTAGAGTGGGGATGGGGAAAAAAGCTGAATGACGACGATGGAACAGTTTTGCAGATTGGGTAATCTTTTTAGCACTACTGTACTGATGGGAGATTCGGAATGAAATTGGGCTGGTTCTGAGATAAATCACAATCTTACAAGTTGAACGAATAGCCGGCTTGGTCGTTTTTTTTCTTTGCTCACGAACCGTTTCATGCAAAATGGTTCTTTTGATGATAAATCTTCATCGGGATGCGTAAATAGTTTCTACGTAATGGTTGATCTGTCACCAATGACTTGAATCATGATTAAATATCATTTTCTGTCTGGCGACGGTTGAACGCGAGTTGTAAAGAAGAACGTATCAACTAAAGTAATTGTATTGTGCAGCAAATGCAGCGTTTTTCCGAGTCCCCTAGCTGGGAGTGCAATCTTGTGCAAGTTATTGTGGTGTAATGGTTAGCTTTATACCGTCCGCGAGCCACGAAGGACGCGTAAATCGCAATAAAATGGACGATAGTTGTTATGAAAGAAGCATTACGCCGACCTGGGACAAGTATCAGTCACGAAACAGCTGCAGACTGGGCGAAACAAGTTCGGAAAACAGATACGAACTAACTTTCTTGAGAAAATACGAAAACGCATTAATAGCGATAACACCAGTCCATTGGGAGGGTCCCATCAAACGACAAAACCATAAAATACAGACACAACACACACAGAATTCACCGTGAGGTGTATATATTCTATTTTGAATTACGTGCCTACTAATTATAATGAGCGTAATTTATATACATTTGTTACAATAACAACAAGATAAGCATGCGATAAAAGTGTTTACATCAGCTAACTCTCATTTGAGAAATGCAGTTTTCCATTGAAATTCGACCCCCCATCCTCCCCGAGGGGCGCAGGGGCCACGACCCAACGATAACTCAAGACAATCACCTTTGTCTGCGCTCTCTGCATAAATCCAACTCCCAGAAGTCCTTTGCCATAATTCAATCCAGTCTGGTTGAATTGTTTTACTGGCAATATTACCATGGCTACTCTAACCTATCTCTATCTCTCACGCCATACACCTTCTGATTGTTATTATAATTAGTTCAATTAAGATGCTATCACGCTGGTCAACGTGAGTGAATAACGGTATCCTTAATTACAACGTGTCACCTTCACGACCGTTATGCATCAACGTCTTGGATTATAATAAGACGAGCTTTTGCAAATAGAGTTGCGAGTTTAGGCCACGCTAAAGACAATATTAGTTATAATATACACAGTATAGAAAGTAGAGTGTCTGCTACGGTCTGCTTGGGACGGGACGGGACGCGTAAACTTTGTGCATGGCGTTACCAGTTATCTATTGTTATTATTACATATTATACAAAGCGGGCTTGCGACGTGGGAAAACTAAGCAAAGGGAAACTCTCTGAGCGAGCGCCTTTGCAACGAGAAACCCGTGCTGTGTTTATATATTTCCAGCCCCGGCAAGCGGTGTTTGTGTGTATGTGTGTGTTCAAGAAAGTTGGCAGGAGCGTCAGATTAAGATGTTTGGCCATACATTTACACCGTCGGGCGACAACACGACGACGGAAGCGTCGTTTTCGGGCGACTTCCGTTCGCTCGAATTAGGACAAAGCGTCGCGACGCGCGCTTGCCCGTTTCACGTGTGGACTGGTCCACGATTTGGAGCGCGGGGTAAATTGTGCGGTGTACGAATACACGTCCGTTGTTGTTTGGTTGCAGCAATAGCTGGCCAAGTTGCATTTGCACGTTTGCAAATAAGGTACAGACACGCGAGCTGGTGTGCTCGTTTTGCGTTCGGCGTGATAAGTAATAACGGAACAGCGAGAGATGCAAAGGAACACATGCCAATGATTTGAGCAATACTTTCCAGAGCAGAGCTGGTTGTAATGGCGCATTTTATAATGTAGAAACATTTTTCAAACAACATATTTATTGCAACTTGAAATGGTATTGCGATATACTGATAGTTTTTGCATTAGCCATCAAACAATATCACCTAAAAAGTATAATATGTTATAATATCACTGCAATGCCAAGGGGATGGTTTCTCTCGGGAATATTACTCGCAAACACAAATGTGCTCCACCATTAGAAAAACTTCGAACAAGTATTTTTCTTCCAGTTCGCTTTTCCTGTGTATGCTTTACAATCGTAAGCTTCAGCTTGCGCCAAATTACCATCATGCAGTAGTAATAAAGCGGGTTCCATTAAAGCTGCTTTTCGAAAATAAACATCAAGGTTCGATTTTCGCTTCGATTGCTATCTGCAAAACTGCGCCATTGAGCAGGTTTATTTGATCGGCCTGTATGTTTACTGCAATGATGGGCTCTATTCAAAGTTGTGCTTTTCGCCGCTCGGCCGGGTTTGGTTCTCGAATGCAATGAATGGTCTGGGAATAATGACCGCTGGCCCCGGGTTCGTATCCTGGATCATGACATTCACTCTAACGATACGTCAACGGTATCAGCCTCGGCGGCTACGGTCACCGGTGAGAGCAGGGAAGGAGGTGGGGGGAGAGACATAAAACATGTCCGAGTTTGATGTCGATAGAAAAGAGAATAAAATTGTTATCTGCAGACTGTTTGACTGTTGGTTCTAAAAATAACGGCGCTATTCAGGATCAATGAAAAGAAATCGAATTTTGACCGAAAGGCAGTTGAAAAAAATTGGTCGCTTCTTGTTCGAACTCGTGACACGTGAATCGACAGCAGACGTGTGACGGCTGTCGAAATATTTACGGCGACCACTTACTTGCGTGTCGCGTGAGCGTGATCCGTCAATCGGATTCAAGCGAACTTACCTGCAACAAAGAGGGAAACACGTCAATTAGTGAGTGCTCATTACACATGCTGATAGAGCGCAAGGGCGGCGCCAAGAAACGTATTTCGAAAGGCAAATCGTGATAACCAGGGCGAAGCTTGCTCAATTTAGCAAAGTGTTATTGATAAATGATGCACGTAGCGAAATGAAGCTAAACAAGAGTAAGAAAAAAAAACGCACATAATTTAAACCTAATCTCTCTCCAAATCCCATTCCAGAGCGTCCATCCATCGTTAATATTAATTAAGAATCATCGATCGCGTTTGAATTATTAACCGTAGAGCGCGTTCGCGATCCCAGATCGCCGCGGCACTTGGCGACGCCGCCAACGCCAAAGCCGACGCCGACGCCGACGCCAACGCCGGCGCCTGCGACCGAAATTCCAGGCCTACATCACCGTCCATTATCCGTCCACGGCAACTCCTAGTCAACTGGCTGGAATTCGTCCGCAACGAGCTATAACGCCCCCACGCCAGTGGTATTTGCCGTCGTCCTCGACATTGCCGTCGACCGTGCCGCTCCCGGTATTCCCCATCAAACTTTAATTGGTATATTGAGCTCTACATGGGCGAATTTCCCATCGTACTCGGCGAGTGCAGAATAGGCTTGCGATCCAGCTTTACGATGAATAAGCCAATCAGGAAGGGCAATAGATCAAGAGCTGGTTGCTGTGTGTGCCGCTTTGCAGCTTTGCCGCTGCAAGGGCGCGGCTTGTAGTTCGTGTTGTCCCAATACCCGCCATGGCCCGCCACGGGTAAATTGCTAAAGCGGCTAAAGTTAAACAAAGTGTAATGCCATCAATATTGGATCGGGCACAAAGCGGCAGTGTTATCGTTCGATCGATCGATTGATGTTAGAGGTAATGCTATCAGAGAATTGGGCCGTCGTCAAATGGATAGAGCGGCGTAAAGGGTTTAGGGATACGTCCTGAATGCCACAATGGGAAGTTAGTTTTGGAATTAGAGCGCGATCCGACTGACTGGATAAAAGTTTTGTAGAAGGCCGTGACGGTCCTGCGTGGAGCGGGAAGACGAATGCCATTCACGAGCCGTTTATTTGGTGGCTAATACACACCAATAAATATTCGACAGTTATCAGTCTACTCTGGTAAGATAAATAATCCAACGACTTATATGAAATAATTTTCCGACCCATAAACGCCGCGAAAGAAAGCCGAGAGCTGGTTTTCCACGTGACCGGGTGTGAAGCCAGGACCATCACGTGCCCAATGAACCCAAACCACGCGAGGTGCTATCTCTACTTGTACACAAACGAACGTCCGTATACAGTGTGACGTCAGTGATGTATCGTTATTAGTGGTGTCGCAGGGCCGATTCTAAGGGTTCACTGACTCGGAAAATGCGTCGCCATACGCCGAGGGGACGTCGGGCGTCGGGCGTCGACGTCGGAAAAGCACGCTCGGAAAAGCGTCGCGGCTTTAGGTGCAAAGTATCTTATCTGCAAACTTCAGACACCAACAGTGAGTGTGCAGGATGACTCTTTAGTAAATAGCAACGTTCGTGGCGATATATTCTTGCGTTCGCGTGTGGATTATCCTTAGACGCTGCTCTACGTCTATTGGAACCATTTTCTATAGTTTAGATCGGAAACGCGGCGAGCGGAAAATCTGGAAAGCTAGCGCGCGCTGACAAATGGAAAGCAATTAACGTGTCAGTAATAGATTTTCCTATTTCGTGATTGTAGTGTACATTTTCTTTGCACGTTCAATCTAGTTTTAGTTCTCGAATGCAAGCGCTAGGAAGCTCGCTGCATTACTAAGCCGAAATCTTAACGACTATTTAATCGAAGGGAATTTAATTGTTGGTTTAATATATTGCGCGACGTAGTTTGACGTTGTGAGCATCGTGAAATAATATAATCTTAAAATAACCTAATTAAAGCCTTCGCTAATCGCTTGTTAATGAATTGGTATTAGCTAATGTGTACGCTGCTGCAGCTGCACACATATTCTGTCCGCATTTCAATCTGCAAGCCGGCTAAGTGAAACTAAACTACGAAACTACGAGCAAACTACGTCAACCGAGTGTGCAGCGTAACTCATCGCAAACTACTAGCAAACATCCACTCAGCTTTTAATTCGTCGTCCGGGGGAAAAAAACAAACAGAAACAGAGTAAACTTTATCCACGGATTTCGGTCCAGTGGTCGTGTCGAATCGAGCCGAATGCTTCGTTAAACCGCGCTTGTATGCAAAGCCAAGAATCGTTCGCACGTGACGAGGTGCAATAATTAACTGGCGTCTGCTGTTGATTGGCTCTGTTTGTTTAACGACACATCGACGACACGTCAGCTCATGGCAGATTGATTTATGCAACGATGTCAAATCTACTCATGCGTCTACGTGTATGTGTATGTGTATGGTGGCACATTACCTACTATAGAGTAGTGATATAGCGGCATAGCTGGAAGGACGGACGGGCGGACGGATGGACGCAGTGATCTGTGACTAAGCCAACAAAATACAGCTGGGCTAGCAATGTTCGTTGTCATCGTATGGCGAACACAGTGGTGTAGGACTCAGTGTCCTCATTGACTTGGAATTCGGTTATCTGGACGGGAGATTTGTTTGTTTTTTGATTAAAAACGGTGGCGGCGTGTTGTCGTTGATAAAATATGACATGTTGAAATGTGGAAAATAATGTTAAACGCGAAAAAAACGTTGCATAATTTGCGTTGGGTCCGGCTGGACTTGTGCTTTGAGATGGGGGGTTTTAATTGTGTAATGGAATAACGTCACGCTGTAAAAGTAATCCAACTTTGGCTTCCATTGTAGGTGGATATTATAAATAGTGCTGAGTGCTGACTGTGACTTTAAGTGTAAAACTTCTTGCAAACTTCGAAATACTTTTAGTCCAATGTTACTAATAAAACACCGTGACCGCTACGACGATGTGAATTATAGACGACAAGATATGTCAAGTATAAATTACTCGAGAATAATAAAAGTAGGTCATGAAAATTGCATTCTTCTGTTCTGTGCAAAAGCTGCTAGACAAGCAAGAAAGAGTCTGTCACGCAGCAGGATGGAGGAGTCTGGCTTCCTGTTGTGATAAACGCGGTCGTCCTTCGCTTGACTTCCAGCAGCCGAGGCGAAGAAGTCCCGACAAGACGTCGGACTTGCCATCGAAACTGTCAAAGAGCATTTCCCGAAGTAAATATCAACTTTTCCCGCAAGAAAAACAAATCACTTAATATTCTGTGAGGTTTGTCGATATTTTTTGGGCGATTGTAACTCACGGAAAAAGTCGGTGACACGCTACTGGTTCCATTTTCTTGTCGATTGGGTGGAAGAATGAGTGATTGGATATGATGGATACGGAGAATATTTATGACGCCAAGGATAAAAGGATTTTCGAAACTGAAAATAAGCTCCACTATGTGGCGCTGTTAATTTTCAGCTGTTTATATAGCAGCTATGTGACAATCGATTCGTAAGGAGAATTATTTCAAAGCGCAAATCAGTGCTTCCATGTGAAAACGCTACAAAACTCGCTGCGATAGTTATGCGTCTTTTTGTTTCCAGCCTATCAGATATGCCAAATTACAACAATGTAAATAATACTCGTGCCTGATTGGCTAAACACCCAAGATTTTGTAACTATCGTTGCGAATTTTGCATTCCGAACTCACGGAAGCTTAAGACTTGCTGCCAAAGTTGGAATTCGCAATTCACATCACGACCCAAGCCAACTTTATGTGCCACTTCCATCCGCCGTTCTTGTTTAAAAAGTTTTCCCAGCCTTTGCACAACTGGCTGGCGCAACAGAGCCGTCAGAACGCGCGGCATCGCACTGGGAGCGCGTCTGCTTGCAATCAGGAGGTTCCCGGTTCGACCCTAACGACCGTCCATCCCCACCTCGACTTTCCTGCGATTTCCACGACCGTCTCAAGCCGCTAACAGCTCCCTTTCCCATTCCCGTTCGCTCCCGCGACAAACTGCAATATTATATCTTCTCGGGTATTATAAGCAAAAGAAAATTTCACTCTTTTAAATCCCTACGTGATCTTCAGTGAGAATTATGTACTGAAAACTTAACCTGGCAAGCAGACATAGCTTGCTACACAATGTTATAATTCAAGTTTATGTCATATTGTAATTCAAGATAATCATTAAACAAACATCACGCCAATAATCCATTGCATGTTTGGAAAGCCATTGTTTGATCAATAGTTTACGGTTGTATATTTACTAGTATATAATTTAACTAGGTTTAAAAAAAACTGTTATTTAAATATGTAAAACTGCTAAGAACTGCATACCTTCTAAACGTTTCGCGAACTGTATCGTAGGTTCAATTGAGGCAATTCGGTGCAATAATTGCAAGAATTGCAAGTGGTGCAGTAATTTCATCAAGTACAAGAATGCAGTAATGCAAGAAATGCCCCAGATAAAGCCTATACAATACAGTTCACGAAAGATTGGGAATTTATTTGTGCAGTTCTTAGCAGTTTTACACAGTTATTGAAAAGTTTTTTTGAAAACCAGTGCCAAGATTAAGAAATAGACCCGAGTCTACAGAAATTGATAATTTACTTTGTATTTGACGACAAGGATTACAAATTTAAAACCATTTATAGGGCTAGTTTTACCGTAAAGAATATCAACACCACTCCAAAAATGCCTGCTTGACACTTTCCATAGCATTATGTTTTGCTGTCCGAAAGAAAGTGATAAAATAATACATTTTTTTTTTTTTTTAGCTGATGAAAAGGCACTTCGGCTCAATTCCACCGGTTTTCAACTCAGAGTTCAGAATAAACTCTATTTTTCACAAACTAGACTCACTGTCTTTGATTAGTTGTTCCTGTACGTATTAAACTCAACTCCCACTTTAGCTCCGAGTGGATATAAGGTAAAACAGGTGCTTAATTTAAATAAGTTATCCGGGAGTTTTATTTGAAAGTTCTCTGGCGGTGGGGTGGTTGCGTGGTCACTCCTGTGTGTGTTATTATGTGGAATTTTCGTTCACCGCTTCAACTCCCACGTTTTTCTAGTCGTTTCAATCAACAGCTTGCCGGCCAGCAGCTTTCGACCAAGTCGAGATCAAAGTTGGGCCTCGAAATGCAAAGCACAAGTTTCGCTTGGGTGTTTTCAACTATAGATGAGCCTCCAGACATCAATTAGGGCAAGTCCAAAGCTGCCAATCATGATTATCAAGTGTCCGAGCTAGGCAGAGTTCATTAATCACGATAAACATCAAGTACAATATGCATTTAAAAATGAAAACGAACATTACTCATGTTGATTTATGGGCGATAGGCACAAAAGCGATGTGTACGTGTATACGAAATAGGGGAGAGGCTCGGGAATTTTCTATTAAAATATCAAAGCTCAGGGGGTATTAGGCGTGTCTTATATTTGTCTAATATTTTACGTCGTAAAACTTTTCATGAGTTTGGTGCTAATATTTGATGTTGCAATATACCAACAGTTTCACATGAAAAAGTGGAATATAAAATGTCCAGACTATTAATTGAACCAGCGAGTCAAAGCTAGAAATTTGCATGCACAGAAAGGAATGGATGAAAAAATTGTTATCAAAAGAGCGTTTTCAAATAAAACCCATTTCGGAGCGGGTAAGAAAGAGAGGGAGAAGAAGAAAACATAATTTCTCATGCTCCGAGCCAATGTTATCCCTCGCTCTCTCTCTCTCTCCTTCTCCACCGGCGAAAGACATGCAAAAAAGGAAACTGTTTTTCCTTAAGTGCTTTTAAAGTTTATATATAATATCTCTCGGTAGAAGGTTTCCTATGCAGACATCTAAAATCTAGGTTAAGATTGAGATATGAAAATGGCCTGTCCCAAAGTCAGATATCGCACGGCAAAGCTGGCGTACTGTAGAAGCAAAAGTAAGCCCAACTACGTGACTTTCACATCTTATCGGAGGGCGAAATCGGTTCGGCAATGTCCCAGTTGAGCCGTCGAATGATGGCCGCGGACCAGAAGCCTCGCCTCGCCTCGCCTCGCCTCGCCTCGCCTCGCCTCGCCTCGCCTCGCC
>QKMV01000984.1:0-18161 GCA_003287335.1 Lednia tumana
TCATTTAAACTCGAAAAACATTGAGATTTGTTATGGGCGTCTAAATATACCAGAGTGCATCACTGCCTGACAAAAAATTAAAAACTATACGCTACAAAGGAAATTAAAGGCACTGAGACAACTGAACCCCCGCTCCCCTACTCTACGTGGGACTTAGGATAAAAAATTTGGCACTATTATCTTGAAACAGTGAAATCGAAAACGACGCGAACAAGTTTTTTAAATCACTAGGCTAGTGAATAAGCGAAATACAATGTATCTAGCTGTGAAACTCACCAATACAGTGTATATAACTGGCAAACGCAAGCAATGATTCCCACTTATTTAATTACTCTCACTCTCACACCACTGAAAGGTCAACAGTGTAAATATAAATTGTTTTACAACCCCATACACATTACATTTATTGTAAAACGTTACAACCCCTTCTTCGGAATACGTGTTCATCATTTAATTCAATGGTTATTTAACAGTATTCATAAAACTCTATAAAACTGGTTGTCGTGTAATAAATCAAGTAGGTCTCCACATGCTAGTAAACTGGCTGAATGCATGTCGCTTATTGCGGACGCTCACAAAGGTGGTGTGTGTAACCAGGTCTTGCGAATGGGGTGGGGTGTTTAATATGAGTAGTTACTGTCTCGGTGACATGATGAATTAACTTGTCACCGAGTGCAAGCAATGTTCGCTACCCTCGTCACGCTGGCTGAAATAATGTGCAGCTCTCGGACAACACGATACTGCGTCTCGCAAGAAAGGGTTGGTTCGAGCGTGCTGTTGGTATTCTCTCTAGCTGAGTTTCTTTGCTCAATGCTATATGGAGATGGTCTTGATAAATATCTATCACCAGTTGGGGGGAAGAGAGTGAGAAGTGGAGATATCTCCTGAGGGGTAGATTTATCTGAGATAAAGTTAGAATACACCTTTGGGAAATAAAGTTACTTGCGATTTCAGTAATTTGAGAAGACATTAACGGTGAAATATTAAATTGAAAATTATATTTGTGCTGGGAAGAAGTTCGGTTTGTGAATTTCATGAGCTCGTAGTGACAAGATATTAAAGCAAAGCCATGAGCGAATTATGCAACACGAGTGGGGAAGTTTCAATTTATTCAAATTGTCATTGATCTGTTTGTATTTTGTGTCTGGGTCTATGTATTTTTTTATAAAGTGAGAGAGAACATGAGCAGACGATTTTATCTCTGTTTAAACATGATTTTCCCAAAGTTTCTATTATTTATATGCAATTCAAATACTTGCTACCAGATTACATACAATTCCGCTTTTAAAGCTCGAACCTGGGCAGGTTTAAATGATGCAACATGCCATTCGTGCACCTATGCTAACTGGACCGCCATAAAGACCAAGCTGGAAACACAATTTCCACTTTTCACATTCATTCCAGAGGGTTGGTTTGAGTTTATGGTGATTGTGAAATTAAACATTCCCGCCGCACTTCTGTATTAAAAGTAGGCATCATAATAACAAAAATAATTACACTCGCCAGCTGGGCTTTGACGATCCGAGGTTTGTTTTTTCCATGCAGTCATATTTAATTTGTACTTCAGGGCGTGATGAGCCATTGACGGCAGCCGCGTGAATTGCTGAAACAGGGAATGTCATATTATGTTTAGCAGCTAAATCAATCCGACGTCACCTCTCCTATGCAAATCGCAGTCCTAAAAAAGCATGACCAATCGAAAAGCCAGTCGTGAAGCCCCGCTAACGAACATCTTACACATCTCGCCAAATGTTTTATAATTATTCAAATTTCCTTAATTTCCGATCGTGACATTTGATTTATACTTTCATTCTCGCTACATTACACTTTCATTTTCATTTGGGGATAGAGGAGAGTGATAATTTGACTATCCCTTGCCTCTCGTTTCGCGCCCAAGCAATACAAGTACTAACCGACAACTACTTGAAACAAATTACGCTTTTTTATTGGATGTTGACAAAGAACATATTTAATTTCGAACCCAACCCGATTGGCTACGCTGAGGATTATGTAAATCTGACCCGTCATCCACCCTATGAGCACCCTCTGCTTTCGCCATGTGCATCTTTCAAAGACGCGGTGGTGGCAAAATCATGATCAATACAAATCGTTGCGTTTCATTATTTCGACATGTCATGCACAAGATTGGATCCAGCTATGGCATTGCAATCACAAGAGTGAAGGCCAAAATTCTGTATGCACTGTTGTTTTTCAATACACCTTTTTGATGCAAGGTCGAAATTTCCAAGAAACTCTAGCATGAAATATGAAATACTTGTTCGAGAACACAACAAAATATCGTTACGAGCAAAATTCAGAAATCATGGTTGACCGATAAGTGTAGCTACCCCAATGCACTACTTACCTATATTAACTATAGTACAAAAACTATACAATCGGTCGCATTACGACATTATTATGCAGTTCACTTCTAATGGCTTGAGCACGCTCGCAATTGTATATTATAATTGTTTGATAGTCAAGCTGCGCTATTTGCTTTATTCATTGTTTTCCATTGTTTCTTGAGAAGTTTTCGTATAATAACCGTACAATAACGCGATGCACAATAGCAGTATTATGCAAATTTGCCTCAAGTAGTAAGAACCGCTATATTGGAACACGTTAACTCGATCAATATTATGCTAACAATAATGTCATGCGGCGACGGACGACAGTTCTTGATGGCTTCGGGCTCGTTGTCGTCTCAGTGCCTTCAGAGCGGGTAAATTCATTCGATTAATTTCCACGTTGGCTTGCAGCCGCGAGTTTCTTTACAATAAGTGATTCCGAGAAAAAAAATACTTTGCATACATTAGAATGCTTTTTGGTCGCGTTGCTTGACATTTGAGTTCTATGCATTTTCAGCGACTAAGTAATGAAAGTAAATTGGTATATCAATTGCCAACTTTTGTTATGTTGTCAACGCAGTGTTTGTCTGCAACGAAGCAATTATTATGTCGTGGTTTATTGTTTAATTATTGGTGTTTAACGACGCACTCGAGCTATCGCTCTACAGCATTGGTCATATAGCGACGATTTATGATAGGGTGATGATGAAGGTGATGATGAACCTAACAGGGAAGAAGGGAAACCAGATGCCGTCACGTAGTATACTCCTGTCAAAAAGCACCAAGGGGACCATCGCTAAACGTCCTTTTTAATGGACGCTGCAACTCAATCAGCAGGATTCCTCTACTAATCCGTGCTGTCGAGAGATTGATTTCAAGGGGAGTGAAGCTTCGTTGTACTAGCTTCAAATCATCCAGTCTCTCTCCCGAACAGAAATGGACCTTGGTATGAATGGTCACCCATCAAACCACCGTAACGTTGCTTAGCTTCGGTGATCCCACGAGAAGCGATGTATCCAATACGCCAAACCGTTTGGTAATGTGGTTTATTTGGGAGAGCCAAAATAAATTGCTATCCAAGTTCATATGTCGAGATTAAATTGTAGATACAACTACCTACATATTATACCTAAAGATCACGTTTGTCAAAATTGACATCACCAAAAATTCCAATTTCATCTCCTGATCAAGTGAGCTGTCAGCGTGACAGATGATGAGTGGAATAACCGTTACACATTTGCATACGAAATTAAAAGGAGATGAAACCAATTAAAAATGTCTAATGGAGTTTTGATCCGACACTTGACAATTGTTGCGCTCACTGACAGCAAGGGTGGATTCTGTCGCGTCATCGGCCCATGGAGTTTGATACCAGCGCGGTGTTAATATCGTTACACATTATCACGTCAAAATGGGGTCATAAAATACAGAAAGGGAGCCAATTTTAGGAAGTAAAACGTTGTAATTTAGTCACGCTGCAAAGTTAAATTGTGTGGATGATTCCTTAGTAGTGTATTTATTGGATAAAATATGTCAATGCTTTCTATTCATTGGACCGTCCCTCAAACACGATCTAGGGAGGCTAGGCGACCATAAAACGTTTCCAGATGTCTTCAATTCGTTTAACAATTAACCAGATGCTTTGTGCTAGACAACACCGACCAGCATCACCAAAAATAATTCGCGACTTCGTCTTGCCTCTGGCTTTTCACATTTGGAAAAATCATGTCTTCGTTATCCAAGTCGTGGCAAATACCTACTTCACATTCCAAATGTATCCCTTCCAAAATCTAGAAGCTTGCACAAAGAAAGGAAAGCAAACATACTTTGTGAAATGTCACGGTAGCGGACGCTACTTCAAAGAGTCTCGAAATGATATCCAACTCCATGCCACGCAATATCGTAGCATAACGATTCTCCAGCTGAAAAAAATGCAATACTTGCCTTGTCAATAGCAACACCGTAATGCTTGTAATTTGTCTGGGCCGAGAGCATAGCTAATCATTTGTCAATAGATTTCGGTAGGGGGCTCGGAGCGCACATCAGGAGTCGGGCTTCCATCCAGCCATTGAATGAGACAACTGCATGTGTGCTTGGCCCTCGAGTAAATAATTCACGTCAATTACTCCGCTTGTCGAGGTGTAAGTCCAACGATACTAAGGCCGACATTATTTTATTACTCATATATTTGGGCATCCCCCTGTACACTTGAGCGCATCCTGTTAATTCTTTGTCAATAGCAGGAACTTTACACGGATAGAGAAGTGTATCAATGCAAACGCTTTCGTTTGCAGATGAAAACTGCTTTGTAGCGGGGCAGTTTTCAGTAGTGAGAATGTAGATTTTGAATGTTGTGAAAGAATATGTCCGAGATGATAAGGTGAAGCAATTTAATTATTCGCTACTGAAGGGCAGGTTTAATTTATATATTATTCTGTTGTACCATGAATGATTTGCAGCTAAACGCATGGAAGAAAACGGTTTTCAGAGTTCTGGTTCATTTATGAGGCTGGTAGTAGGAAAGTTGTTGTGTAGCTTTGAAAATTAGCTAAATAATGACAATTTAATGGTGTAGGAAAAATCAAAAGGGCTGTAATACTAGTAATCATTTTGAAATCAGAGTGATTTTGCGTGAAATATTTTACTTTACACATTAAGTTTATACAAAATATACACACAGCATATAAAATAGAGTTCATTTTGCATTGCGACATAAAAAGTATTTATACAAAGAAGGGTTTGAAAGTTTCATGAAATTTATTATTTTGAAAGTTTTATTGAAAGTTTCAATGAAAATTTCAAAAAATGTTAAAAGATTGTGAAATTTTTATTTATAAGGCAAATTTGAAGGATCCATGATCGACGGTGTATCATGAATGAAGGCAGGGGTGAAACGAAGTATTGTTCGAACCAATAATGATAGGTGACAAGTGAGCACTAAGCCAGCTACTAACAACTGAACAACTGACATGTATTCTTAGTCTTCTCTTCATATACTAGGGCTTCGCCGTAACGCTTTAGTTAAACGCGCTGCTGGATGAGCCTAGTATTTCTCTGAAAACTTCAAAGGATGCAGACCCATACAAAAAAATACAAAAAATAATGAAAGTTTCATCAAAGATCTTTCCTAGGAAAGTTTCACCAAATAAAATGCATAACTTTTGCCGGCAGCGCGCGAGCAAAAAAACAGAAAATCGAAAAAAAGCATACTTTTTTTGTGGTTACTTAAATTTAATTCTTTGCTCAGCTCATCCAAAAAGTAATGGCATTGTATTGAAGTACGGTTCGAAAACTATTCGGTTAAATACCAAATCCAGAAGCTTTTTCTTTTAAAATTGTCTTTTATAGCTTTTTTTGCAGCACATGACAATAACATATTCAATGGTTATTAGATGTGCTCAAACTTTTAGCAGTTGAGGTCATGATGGCACTGCAGATTTGGTTAGGGCACTTCGTACACTTCGAAATGTGCTGAACCATCCTAGTGGCTTTGTTGATCGTTAACCACGAACAAAATTTGTATTTTTCTTGGCTGGATCTAATTCCTAGAGCAACAAGCACTTGTGCACAGATTTAAATTTCTTTACCGTGCTTGGACTCTTGCTTGATGGATGATGCTAGGATAATGATAGGCCTACAATGTACTCACTAAAACCACCACAAAATTACGATCAGATCGTACCATCAATACTGGCATGACCCTTAGCTTAGTAGGAAGGCTGGAAGCCACAAAATACCAATCTTTCACGTTTTGTTGAAAGTTTTAAAGGAACCCCTGAAAGTTGCAATCTGCTTTCAATCAACTTTCAACACATCGAACACTAATACAAAGTGCTTGAAGCTTGTTCTTTTATAAATCGTTCACAGGTGGTTCAATTATTTCCAGAGAATCCGTGACTGTTTTGACAAACGTCATGTAAATACATAAAAAATTCAAATATCATTTTTTTAATACACCTGAAATCTAGCTTATCACATTCGTTTCGAGGCTGATTGATTCATTGCTTACGATAAGGCTTCAATTAAATACAAACGTTTGTCGAATTCTCTGATCAGGACAGTCTGTTTCACGAATAACCATACGTCCACCTTCATCAATCACGTGGTCTTAAATTAGCTGCCAGTTTACTTCCCAATCCGAGCAATAAATTAGCATTGGATCACAATTAAAAGCCCATCGCATGTATCCTATCGAGATACCGCCGCCGTGTAACATGCTTAGCGCAAGGTTTTGGCTTGTTCAGATTGAGATTAATGCAGCCGGCGTTTCGTGGGCATAGATTATTATTCCGCAAATGTTCGCGCGAGTAATTGAAACAAACGAAGGCTGCATCATTTGCGGTGAAGGCACGACGTTACTCACTAGTTGCAATTTGCGGCCAGGATTAGTTAACTCAGCAGTGACGCGTCTGCCTGCCAACGCGATACACCCACTTCATTGTGAAATTAAGAAAATTGTTTGTGATATAAAAATACACGACATGATTCCGGTCGTTCGAGTACCGATGTTCCACTTTTCCGGTAACAATTCGCGAATTGACTAGAGAATCATCGGTCGATAGGTCTCCAAGATGATGTGTCCTCCGATCTAATCGATCAGTGCACGACGGTGTGGTGATGCTCATCCAAACACCGGATCTCGTCACCCCCGTCGCCACTCTTTGACCTCCTGTTCGACGTCGAGCACGTTCTCAGACAACAACACTTCGGCGTCGTCGTCTCGTCACCGCCGACCTCTTCCTTTTTGTACTTGACTCGGCGGTTTTGAAACCAAATCTTCACCTGCTTCTCCGATAACCTCAACCTGCTTGCGATCTCGATTCGTCTCAGCCTCGACAGGTACATGTTAGAGGTGAAGGCACGCTCTAGTTCCAACAGCTGGGTGCTCGTGAATGCGGTTCGAATTCGCTTGCTGCTGCGAGAATGATCGCCGTTGTCGTCTGGAGGCGGCGTCGGCGTCGACGTCCCCGAGCTCGCGTCCATGTCGAATCTTCCCGAGTCTTGACTGTTTCCCCATTTTCTTTGCTCTTCCTGATCGGAGCACACATCCTGGAATCCTTCCGAGAAGGACCTCTTCCCGCCGAGCGCGTCTAGGTAACGACTCCTGATTCCAGACGGGCTGACGACAGGGGGACTTCGCTTGGGAGATAGTGAGTCCCGGCTTACTGGGATAGGACGTACGATTCGAGACGTATTGAATAAAGGGTATCCGAGGGAAAAGCTTTGAATTGGGTCGCCCGTCATCTTGCCGGACATGTAGGTGTGCAGGGAGCCGGGGGAGATCTTCCCCCCGTACGGGTGGAGGCGTGCGTCAGGGGTTCGAGCGCCGAACGCGGTCATCTTGGCCGGCGCGAAGCTGATCGGCGGGGCGACGTTCTTGGGTGGGAAACTTAGCCGGTGGACGTCGTGCTGTAGCTTGCCGGTCAGGAAGGGGTGCAGTACGTTCGCTCGACCAAAGCTGAGAGGATTAGGAAGGCCGAACGACATGAGGTATTCAGAAAGGTTGGATGGGTGACACGGAAAAGTGGGCGTGGACGGCGTAGAAGGTGGCATTGTCGTAGAGATCGGCGAAGACGTCGGCGTCGTCTCTTTCTTAATTAACGAGTCCACGAGGAATGAGCGAGACATTTTCGGCAGCGTACTTCACGAAGAGTTATTGACGCGGCGAAATTTTAATCAAAAACATGATCAAAGAGTTTTGTTTCATGTAGTTATCTTGATCAGGGTATGTTTGCGATTAGATGGCAGCTGGGGGTTGACGATTGTCACGCTACTCTGACGAGAGCCGGTGTGCAGGTTTTGACGACGCGAAAGCGCTTTTGGCACCTGCGACAGTTTGAAGTAATTTCCGAAGATCTCGAGACGGGCGAGACGAATTCCTTGGTTTAATGAATTGTTAATGAACACATGTCCCAGCCGCCGCCGGCGGAGGCAACCAAGCTGGCAGCTAAATGTTTAACAACTTGTCTTCGTTAGGCCATCATCGCTCACCGTGCAAACTCAATCAACTGGACTAACTTGCTCGTTAGTTTAATTAAATATTTGTTTTTGCTTAACAATTCTATCAAATATCCGTCGCACGGGTGTATATGTATCGTTATAGCCCCCTAAAATTAATTATCACTTTTTAATTGGACAAACTTATATTAGCGCACTGTATTGCTCGCGTGCTTATGAATATGTTACGAGAAAAAAATCTCCGCGCTGGATAAAGTGTTCAAAAATATAATTAGCAATTCACGCGAACACGCTAATAAGAAACGTCAAAAATAAGTCTCACGCTTAAATTTAAATTAACTTTGCTGCGAGCAAACTGCCAGCGAGAAATCTTGAACACCACGTGATTTTAACGAATTTCCTTTCCAGCCGCGTTTTCCCGAAAAGAAAATCGCACTTGACGGATGTGACGAGGGCAAGTATTCGCAGACCCACTGTTCGCTGGACTGGTGTTAAACGACGACTAACTCTGGCCCTCCCCGGCACCCTTCTTGAACCCGCAGGACCAGCGGCTCATTGTTGGGGACCTACCCCCACCCAAACTTGCTAAACACCCCATCGCAGATCCCCACCTTTCCCATCTTTTATATTGTATACTAATCACAATGGTAATTAGACTATACTCCTAATAATTACGTAACTTCATCAATTAATTACTTAAACGCTTGTTACGAGACCTCGTTATGAACAGCTATCTAAGTATTCATATTTATTGTAATTATAGGGAAGAAACCCATCAAACAGAGTAAGAGCTCTTCAGCAAAGCCTATAATATGTACGCAGCTTAAATTACTCCTCTGAGAAAATACCGTTTACAATTATTGGAAAGCACTTAATTAAGACTCATCGACGCTTGAATAATATCTTCCTCCAAGAGGTGGGTACTTCAGTTCAGAGAAACGAAACGACCCTTACAAATTTGCAGTCCCACGCGATGATGTTAATTTACATCCTAATTACGTTCCAACAGATTTCCAGCTCGAATCTAGTTAAGAATAAAACGCATTGGAATCACTTTGGAAATGACGAAAGCTTGAAAGGACCGATTCTATTGGCTGGCTACATCCGAGGAGTGGCCAACGTGACTGGTTTTCATTGTTACACTTTCATCCTCGGCGCGTGCCATTCGGTCGCGGACGAAGGGGTTACTTTAGGGGTAGTCCGGCTCCCATGTAGGCGACTTGGCCGTACGAACATCTCATGACGAGGCTTCACCATTACCACTGAGCTGCTAATGTTCATGTAAATTCACTGTTGCTGTTGCAGCAACACTTTTCATGACTTTGGCCTTTCATTGTGTCAAAATTTCCATTAGTCGACTTCTCAGGTAAAATTTGGAACTCGCAAGATGACTTAGCGTTTATGCCATGACTGAAACTTCTATATGCCGCTTGGGAAAATCTTCGGAGTAAATACTTTGGTTATAGCGGAAGGCTCACCAAAATTATAGGGTAATTTACGCACTTGAATGCGAGTTGAATATGTTTACATGAGATGATTAGGAAGAGCACGCCGGAATAACAGAGTGGGTTTCAAATTTATCACATATACACGTAGTAGTGCGAATGAATGGAGAACTGTGATGAGATGCTTGAGAAATAGTATTTATCTCGCGATGTGCAACGTCAAAACAAGTAATTGAAAAACACATTGCCGACTAATCTTTCACATTCGCATTGTCAGTTATCAATTCCACCCATACACCCCCGAACATCCCCGAGTCACCTGCACATTGCAGGTGATTAACATTAATCCTAGCGACACAAGTACACGCGTAACCAGGGCAACACACCGAATTACCTGTCATCGTCATCATGTTATCAGCGCATGTAGTGAGCTCGGATTGAAGGATCTCGGCTGCATAATCTGATAATTGGCTGTTGTCACTTTCGGTGAATGGCGCTGAGCACGCCGGCTGATCCGGCTTTTGTGCTGCGCTGATTTCATTAGGGATGACAGGTAAATGCTTGCTCTGCACTCTCAATGGGAATATTACCAAGAGGGATGCTTTTTGAACTGGATGAGCCATGGATACGTGGAGTGTTTCGGTGGCACCGTTTGGTGTCCTGTGTCAGAGTGGTTAGGCTTGCGGGAGGACGCCGACGACTTCAATTTGCGAAATCTGTGGTAGCGAGAAGCGACTCAATATTTTCTATGACGAGTCACCGTCTGCGTGTTCTTAAGTAGAGCACCCTATGTGCCATCGATCGACTGTGAGGGACTCGTGGCGGAAAACCTTAATGAAGAAATCGCGTGTCATTTTATAGAGCCCCATTAATCGAATGTAAACGTCATTTCCTGTAAGAAGAGAATTAGTGTACAGGTTGAATAAGCCATTGTTGCATCTGAACGAAAAGTAAATTGAATGTTTCGAGTTGACACATAGTTCGATACCTACACGAAAATTTTCAATCGTTAAAACATAGCCGTGGATTTGGTAAGAATTTTTATCTAATAATGCTGCCATCACAAACAGGGATTTCGAACGCAAATGTAATTATTTAAGCATTTATGTGGAGCATGACTCGTAATTCACAGACAAACTTTGCTATCATCCCAAATTAAGCTAGCATTAGCAGGAGTGGCGCTAAAATGGAACCAAGAGCCGTAGCACAGAAGTTAGGTACAAATGTAATTTAATTTCTTGTCATCAACAGCTAAAGATCCGAAGATTAACGAAGACATCAATTAATTTCAGTTGTAAACTTGTACGTTAAAGATAGGAAGGAAGGCGTTACACATTCGGAAATTAGTGTTAACTGTTTGAAGCAAGGTTGAAGGCACATATCTGTGAAGTTGAATTTGGAGTGCTTCTCTGATCGAGTTCGATAATACATGGTAAACCACGCTAGAACCAAATATTAGCCAAAAAGAAGAGGACACATTAAAGTGATGACGATACGCAAACCTTGCATGATCAGAGCGATCTCTGACCGATAAATTTACTCCTGCAACCCTCACACTGTTTTTTGTGTTTGTAATTACGATTTTTTGGTGGCTCGATATAATAATACGAGTTCACTTTAACTTAAGCCAATAGTCCTGTTTAGTTTATTTATTTTAACATGCGCGCGTGAGGAACCAAAGGTTACCAAACGAAATATAGGCCATTATAAAAAATAGTCGCTGAATTACTTATGGTAATGTCTGCTTCATGAGAACGAGGAAACTAATTTTTGCGAATTTTAAAAACACTTCTCCGCTTTTTTCCATTTTCCCCCCTCATACGAATGTTTCATTTATGTCAACATGTAAACAAGATCACCAGACGTAAACATATTGTCCCCTCATGCCAGATAATTAATTAAACATTCGCCTACTACAACAGTCCTGCTCATGTGCTGTCCATTGTGTCACAAAATGCTTACAAATGCACTATAATTCAAAATGAATGCGCAATGTATTTCTAGAAGAAGAGCCACGTTATAAATGCATTGTTCCTGTCAAAACGCATGTTATATACGCGGCCCGAGTTTATTTGAATTATGCGTGTGACGGTGTATAGGCGGCGATGCGTGAAATTGTCTCTCAAGTTGGCGATTAACATAAGAATATCATGTTAGCATGACGAAGTCATACACTCGAAGCGAGAGCAGTGCCGGATCATCTGCCTTTTATCCTCTCTAGCCGCCCTTTCATTCTCTAGTCCGCCAAAACATCCCCGCGTTTGTTAACGTACCTACCTCTATATATACCGTGGTATGCAGTAGCAGCTGAGCACATAGATAGGCCGGAGGGCCAACACAATATATATGCCACTCGATTGATGTTCAGTTTTATTGCCTTGTTTTGTGGTGGAATACAACGATATCGACGACCTTTTCTGGGATAAAGTGATCGGTGTTAATGTTAATCGAGGCATGTTCATTAATTTATGTCGATTCCAGAAAGTGTAAAAGGAGTTTAAATGGAAGGCCTGGTCATAACAAATGGGTCATAATGGTCAAAACATGGCATGTAATTTCCTTCAGTCTTCGGTTAGAAGTAAAATTCTCCGTCCGTTATTAAAAGTAAACCGTCCGAATTTTCGTTAGTTTGTTTAATTTTCTCTTGGCGTGTTCGTAATTGTCGGCAGAAATTCCGAGTCTTGCACAAAGCTAGTAAGCAAAGTCATTCGTCAGCCAAGACAATTGAGGCTTGACGCCGTTTGTCCCGCGAATCTCTCACAGAGACACAATGCGCGCCGAATTCACCGCTCCCACGTACGCAATTCAGAGCTGCAATTATTTCGGCCAGCAATTTGTTCAGTGCCGTGCACGCGACTATTTATAGAACGCACAGTAGGCTGTAGGGGATGAGAGTGAGAGCCGGCTGTTGGACAGGGAGAGAATGAGAGAGACAGAGAGAGTCAAACAGAATGCTCATGTGGTTTATAAATCACACAGTGCTCTAGAAACCTATTTAAATTCTGTTCAAATCAAGGAGACCGAATAGTTCAGTGATGTTCCACATATTTTTGTTTTATATGTTAGGATATCCAGCACAGCTTATGGAAAGTGCATTATTTTGGTAATAAAGTTGTTGGACTCCACAATATTTTTCCTAAACTGAGGACCAATTTTCAGCAGATTGATTTGTGAACTGGATGTAATGTTTGCTAGGCAATGTAACTTCGCGTTACTTTACCCAGTTTGTGACAACTCGAGGCTGTTTAAAGTTCAACCCGATGCATATAACATAAATCACACGTCAGTACAACCGTATCAACAATAATAGCAACCCTCCTCTTGTCCAAGTGCCGCACGTGTCGGTGGGAATTGTTAGCAAATTATTGCCGTGAATTAGTTGGCGTCGGCGTCGCGGCGTTTGGCGTCGCGTGGCCGATGCTTCCGGTCACGTGGCCGTGGCCGCGACGACCGCGACGCCACGAAAATGAACCACGCCGAACCCGACGCTAAACAGCGACGAGCAGTGCTGGCCGCGAACAGGAACCGGGCGACACCATTGGCTGCAGACTTGCAGTTAATGCTATGCTGACTCATTCAATTGAACCACAATGTGATTGCCGTTAGGGGACATTTAGGTTTTTTAAACAAAATAAGTTTGAGTTTACTTTTCACGAGGTTTTTGGCTCGAAGATTCAGTTAAGAGATAGCATAAAACATAAAGAGCTTCAGTCCGTATATATTTTCTGTTTTAATTTTAATTGTGATGTCGTGGTTTATGTGATTGAATTATCTCATCGAAATAAAATTACCAAAAAGTTCCATCAAGAATTTAAATTTTAAAAACTTTCTGACAACTTTTATAATCAAAGGAAGACTGCAATAAAAAACGAACTGCTTTATTAAAAGAAAGCCGCAATTTCAAACTCAGAACGAGCTAATTTCCTCTATCTCTTGAGTGAGAGGTTGATTCATAATTCACCGTCCGTTCATCGACGTAGCTTTTCTTTGGGTTTGCGTTCGCATTCGTGGACAACGCGAAGTTTTGTCAGCAAGGCCACACGGCGTGAACACCGCGACGCCAAGCGACGCCGGAACGATTACATAAATGAACGTCGTCGACGCTCATGGCTCACACATGCCCCTAACCGAAGTCTTCGATTGCCTCGGCTGACTGGTGTAAAAATCCCGATCGATTGATTTGATTCGATACTTCCTGGTTTGCGAGAAATGGAAAATGGGACTCATTTTCCCACGATTCGCCGGAAGCTATAAAACTTACTCGTTTTAAAAAAGCCTCATCCCCTAATTAGGCTCGGGTTTGAATAGAAGACTAATTCTACCCAAGATATTAAACCGTTACTTTATGTTTTTTATGCGATTTTTTGTTCCTTCTCAAATCCAAATAAAAAATAAACTGTTGACATAAAAATGCAAAATAAATCATCGAAGAATCTGAAATTCAAATACGACAAATACATCGCTCGTTTAAATATGAATGAGGTAAATAATGTCGCAGCATCTTTATATTCTAGAGGAGAAAGCTTTCATTGACATTTCCTTCGCATTTTCACGTACAATTTTCCGCTCTAAGCCAGATATACTTTTATTTGCACAAAACAATTCCGTGTGTGTGTGCAGTTTACAAAGTGTACGAAACAAATAACAGACTCACTGTCGAGATACAAACTGAACGCTACAGCTGACATTCGGCTTAGTGAACTGCAACGCATCGCTTCTCAAAAAAGAAGCGCAAATATTTCCTCGCTCCCGATGCGCCCACTGATTTTCTCCCTGGAAAACTCTCATATGATTGCGTGTTCTTTTAAATTCTCTACACGTTCAGTCTGACATGCGTTGTGGCAGTAATAGGTATCACTATCACTATCAGATGTTCCTATACCCTTGGGGGCTGCTCGTCATAGCTCGGCATATCATATCTCATCGCAGCACATTGAGCACTCGTCGTTTGCCTTTGCCCAGAGCCTAGCATCGAGTCTCCTATGACCAGACTATCGACTGTTACTGCTGTGAGATGTAATGATGCCGGTTTAGCTGGGTTATCTGGCGAGCCAGATGGATGCTGCTATTAGTGCTATCCTTGGTATGGAAGCGTACATTGCTCGTACGTATATTGATTATGGATGAGAGATATTGATTGTCCTATCGAAACGAAGGAATTTGTCTGAGCTCGAATATTTCGGTGATAAATAGTTAAGAGAGTATTAAATTAGATTGCTAACTATTTTGTTCGTGGAGAAGTAAGAAATTAAAATAGCTGGTTTGAGCAACGGCAAGTGAATGTTGTATTTGGGCAAACACGAAAAGGGAAAATGAAGTGAAAAACAAATAGGGTTTATTCTATTGTAAATTTACTTTTTTAATGTGAATGGGAGCGAGTTTACTTACGTTTAATAAGGAAATTAGACTGAAATTCTGCACTGTTGGTTAAGAGCAAGACAACAGAGGAGGCAACTGACTTATTTGCAAGGAGGTTTGTAAACCAAAATAGTTCAGAGAACTTTCATTTCGTCGGTGGCTTCGTGCTTCTGAGAGCGTATTGTCAAGATCACCGCTCGAGTCGAGAATAAACGTCTCAAATCGACAATAGTTTAAGTTTAAGTAGTAACCTCTGACCCGACAAAGGAAGGTAACCTCTTGACGTAGAGCTCCCAAAGGCTTCCACTTTCCTCACCACGGGTTTGAGCAGAAAGATCAAGGAAATCGGCCTACACTGGGCGACATCCAATAAGCCATGCATCCCCTGACCCCTAACTAGCCAACTTGTCCGCCAAAACTGCGTCGACGTTTCCAAGCTCACTTCTGAACACTTTTCTCCACAAACCCACTCTCACACGTCGATTTTCAAAACAAAACAAGTAAACACTACGTTTGCAGTCTGTTTAGAAACTCATATGCGATTTTTCTTTCAAATTTTCTTCTGATTCCTAAAATACACTTTCCACAGTATTAATTTCTTAAATGGAGACCTCCAGCGTATTCGCCTCGGGAATTCTAGGAAAACAGATCTCAACACGGAGTAAATCCCTTTGACCAATAACTCATCGAATGTGGTTTTCATCGATTTGAACCGCCCGTTTTAGGGTCTTTTTTGCTCGATTCAGTATTGTAACCATTCGAATCCTGAGAAACTCCATCAGTACAAAACGTCCAATTCCTCATTATAGTCGCGTTATCAAAACCTTACATGCTGTTTATCGTTTTCTTCGCTGAAAAGCATTTCTCGGACTTGAGCTTTGAAGCAGTAGCAACATCATTCGAAGCAGCAGAGCGATATTTTACCTGTGAGCTGGGTACACCCACTCGCCAAGCGCGATATATAAAGCTTTTATATTTCATCTCGTTAGAAGTGCATTTGGTGAGCGCGCAACGATGCTTGCTCGAGCCTCGGCAACAATGAAAAACCAACAGACTCCTAATTGGGTGAAGAGCTGATATAGAAAAGCTGACAGCATATTTTCATGAAAGAAACTGAGAAATAAAATGATACTCTGTATCTTAACATATCAAAAAACCCTTAAATAGCCCTGTTTGGCTTCATTATTCTGCCTCGTATTGTGCGAGATTTTTTTGTCAGTCTCGCATTTCACTTTTGCACTTAGAGATGAATGTGCCACAGTTTTTTCTAGCGAGGGAGATAATTTATGGCAGTACGAAAATACCGAGAAATAATATCTGGATGAACAAAAAGCTAGCAGAGCGGGGTTTCGATTCACGGACCTCTGGGTTATGGGCCCAGCACGCTTCCACTGCGCCACTCTGCTTACGTTCTAACATCTCGATATTTAACAAACTATGTTTATCACACAGTATTATCAAGATATAGCGTGTCGCCGCACTGTAGTGAACAATGTTACTATTGCTATAACATAAAAAGCAGTTCCCCTGCATATGGAAAAGGGAATTTAAGTTTCAATGGTATACTATAGCTAGATCTAGTGGCTAATGAGAGCCGCAGGGGAGCGTCGAGTGATGCACAAAACAATTTAAGTCCAATTTGCGTACATTTTTAGTTGCGGTTATTGAGTGTAATCTAGTTTTTTTCGAAAAGTCTAATCAGGGCGTTATTCACCTGACAACATGAAATACAATTATAATTATATCACCACAATATTATGTGTCTGCTAGTGCGTCATAAGTGATTACTTGTTTTTGAAATAGAAGCTATGATTATACCTACAGATCGCATTCTTATATGATATGAATGAGCAGCGTATGTTTTAGTCGCATGGTAGTAAAATTAATAACGTGGTTCGAATGATCGAGATTGGGGCCCAAGTTCGCAACCGCTACCCGAATCAGGTTCATGCAGTTGCAGTCCCATCAATGCAAACCGCCGGATCCATTAGTTTTCCATTCGTCAATACATGTTTTCTTAAGAGCTCTTGACTTGGCCCTCCTCGTTCATTCATCGATTTCAACTTACACTGTATTTTTCTAAATTTTTACGGCAATTTTCGTGCATCCATACGATACCTCCGTAGTCCGTACCCCGGCCGGTCGAGTTGGCATTGTGCTCGCTCCAGGTGCTTGCGGTGTGCTCTTCACATTAGGGAAGGCGTTCCTCATTCCTCAACGTGGCATCGTGTCTTGGGTTCACTTGACCGAACCGCGATCAATGAAGCTCGCGTTTCTAAAGACATTCTTTAATTCGGCGTAAAAACGCTATTAGATACTTACGTCGTGAAATACCGTCGCACGATGGCGACGACGGCCGCACGATTGGCGTGAACACAACGAACCAAAGTGCGTATGCTTACGATGTCCATGGGTCGTTTATTGCTGTTTACAAGGTTACATTGTGAACACGTCCATTGACAGCCGCGATGCAGTCACTATAATAATGTACGGAATACACCCCCTGCAGCTGTTGCCTATAACACTACTCGCCATCCGCGCGCCGGCCGCCGGATTAAAATTAGGCCCCACTTTTAGTTTTCCCGAAAAACGGAAAAAAACACATCAACTGGGACCCGGATTTCGGCGTCGAAAAGCACAATTCTATTATGACATTATCGCACCACCTGGACCATAATACGTCCATTTACGCATTATTATAAACAAATGCACAAAGAAATTGTCGGATTATTGGTGCCAATGCCGTATGTATCGGGTAAATGCACCACATGCTAAGCCCCCATAAGGGATTACGACCGAATAATGTCTTAGTTTGGTGAAAAGATCTGGTATAATTAGATTATAACGGACGTGGGAAAAGTCATGATTTTATTGTAATGCCGAATAGATTGAATGCAGATAGACTATTTATGGCCGCGGATTAAAGTCAACGCAAGTGATATATTTATATGCTTAGGCGTGAGGGGTTGCTACGAAGCGATACGTTGGCATTAGCAGCCATAGGTAATAGTCATCTACACATACGGATGGCATGAGTATATACATATATATA